>OX403631.1:7597580-7827707 GCA_948107755.1 Campoletis raptor
CGAAAAAGAAATCTCGTTCGATGGTAAAAAAAAATTCAAATTCACCAAATTTTAAGAGACTGAGTGAATTTAAAACGTGACAATTTATTGACATACGAATCAAGTCTCGGTTTTTATGTCTATATCGCGTTTGTATATCTGTATATCTTAAAATCTCATCATAATACGTTTTCAAACGAACGCGCGTGGGTTGAAATAATAAGAATAATGAGAATCGTGGAGAAACGACTGAAACGAAAGAGAGAGAGAGAGAGAGAGAGAGAGAGAAAAAAGAGTTTAAAAGATCCACGAGAGCGATGATGCGCCAGGGATGTCGCGATCGAAATCAACTCGTAAAGATCGCGAGGGTTCATCGGAATTAATTCGGAGCGTTAATTGATCGGCGAAAAGTTATAGTAACCATCTCCATACGTTTGTATGTATATAAGCCACATATATATATATATTTAATTGGTGTCTGTATATAAACAAGAGAACGATTGGTATAGTCGTAAGGTATAACGATAGATGGAATAAATCCGTGCAATATGCTAAGTGGATGCCAATTTCGGGTCTGCAGAGGGATCGTAATCACGCCGAGAGTCCTAATGAGTCAGAGAAACGAGGTCGTGATCGACGATTGTACACTCTTGGGTTTCTTTAATGGCTAAACGACAAAACAAAACGATTTATCGTTTATTTTAGTCATTTTATTTATTTACTTTTCTTATTATTCATTTTTCTTCAATTTTTTTTATATAACAATAAAATTGTTACACGCGCATATCGAATACTTTATAATTGTCAGTTTTTTAAATTGATTTAAGTGAAAAAAAAAATGTTTTTTTTTTTTTTTTGGAAAAACATGAATACTGTGTTACGTCGTAATGAAAAATCGTTAAGTTTTTTCATGTTCAAGTTGTACGAACTTGAAAAGCAAGATATGAAGATTATTGAAAAAAAAAATAAAAAAATGTTGGATTAAATAAATGGCGATGTAAACGAACGGTATGGCGGGTGTAAAAGGCACCTCGATGATGATCGCTGCCCTCACCTGGACCGATCTCTCGTCGATGAAGTGACTTTGGGAATCGATCTTCTCGCTTGCAAGCTTTCTCTCTCTCTCTCTCTCTCTTTCTCTCTCCTTCTCTCTTTCTCTTTCTTTCATGTTTGTTCGCCTGTAATTAAAGCCTCTCGACCGCCACGGGCGCGACCTCGATTGCTCTCTCTTCTTCCTGATACGCCTACCGATCTCTCACCTTCGTTCTGTCTCTCTCTCTTTCGTTATTCTCTCTTACTTTCTCAGTTTCCTCCACTTCTCGTATATGTAATACAGCTATTTCTCTCCATCTTCTCATGTATTTTCTTGGCTCACTAGGTCTCACGGATTTTTATTAAGAAAACAAAAAAATTACGTAGCTATCGAAAAAGAACCTTTTTTTTAATCCATTTCCTCTCTCTCTCTCTCTCTCTCTTTCCTTTTTCCTTCAGTCACAGGAGATAATATATAATGAGTTTGACGACCGGACGATTGAGCTACCAAATTAGTTACACCTCTTTGAGCTCCCATCATCCGATATATCTAATAGCCAATAGCAATAAACTTAATAACTAATTACACAATGTACATTCATCTTTTGTACTCGGTCTGCGGTACATGCAATTAGCTCAGTGTGTATGTATGTGTGTGTGTGAAAGTGTATCGAGTAGTCGTTTCTTCAACAGTTCACACGCCACGAAACATATAACTCCCTGTCACTCGCCCTGTCATTTTTATATTTCTTAATCAATATTTATATCTTCCACGATATTTGTCATTAAATAAATTAAGACAAATTGACAATTGAAATAATCATTTTTTTTTTCTTCAAAGATTTCATGATTTTTATATATTTTGACCTAAATATCTTAATTTATTTAATTTTCTTATAGAATTTTTGTCTCTCGGCCTCTAATACATGGATTTTCGAAACTTGGTTTGTTGTTTTTTTTTTCGTGGCTTATTTTTATCGTCGATTATATTATTTCGGAGACAGATGGCGATAGAGCGTATCGTTTGGATTTTTATGGCCATTGGAAAAATTTACAAAATTTCCAGGTGGCGCTGCGGTCTCGATCGACAAATTAATCTGTTACGCTTCGGGTCTCCCTTCTGCTCGAATAAAATTTCTCTCGTAATCCAACGGTCACAAAATATTCAACGTTGGTGTTATACTCTCGAAAGAAAAAGAGAGAGAGAAAGAGAGAAAGAGAAAAAGGGACTCACCCTCTCCCTGGTACGTTCGACTCGATTCGACAGGGTTCGCTCGTTACGGACCGCGATCTCGGTGACGTTTCCATCGTCTCGGTAAAACCTCTCCGGTTGCAGAGGGCATATTTGTGACTGGTAAGCAATAATATCCCACGTGAAAGGACAAACCTTTGAATCCATACTCGCAGCACAAATTATATGCGAAAACTATTCGCGTTCCATTATGTGAGGAATTTTTTTCAAATATAGTTTTTGTCAAATATAAGGATTCAAAGGTCACGTGAAAATTATATTGAAATATTGAAGTCAGAAAGAAGAAAAAAAAAAATTTTTAATTCGATGTGATTTTTAGTGAAATGTCATTTATCAAAAAATCAACAATTTATCAATATTTATTGAATATTTATTGAAACATTATTTTAATCGAATTAATATATTAAATAGAGTTTTTTTTTTTTTTAATTAATTCTTGCAAATGTGATATTTTGATTTAATTTAATTTTCATAACATCAACACGAGCCTGTATATATTTATTTTCTCTACGTTTGATCCGAGCAGTGAATAAGCAACGTGTGTTTCGTATTATTTAATTGACTCCTGGCCAATAATACACAAAGAGAAAAGAGAAGCTTGATGCTCGCCCTTCAAGTTCCCCTCGTGTTACGAGTCGTTTCGTCGACGTACCCATCAATGGGATTCTCTCATTGTTATTATTGTTGGTTGAATTCTTCATTCCTTTAAAAATCATCGCTCGAAACTGATTATAAGTTAAAACAAAAATCATAGCAATAAATATTCAAATCGACGAGGTGCAAAAAATAAAAAACATGTAATTATCATTATTTTTTATCGTTTGATCTTTATTGCGATTTTTTAATCAAATTTTAAGATTAAAAAATGCCTCAGAGCCAACGACAGTCAATAAATGAATATAATTGTCATTGTAAAAACATTTTTGAGCCATTTATGACTTGAAGTTATAATTTTTAAAATCTCTGGCATCTGGCATACAAACACTAAAAGAGATTGGTGATAGAAAATGATGGTGTTTGATGGAACACTTACTTGCCACTGTTCAATCCCTCTATTTTCATTTTGTTTTTTTTTTTTTTTCATTTTTCCTTAATACCGAGAAACCCTAAGCGCTACAACACTCTTGTAACTTCTCGAGTGGAACCCCATAATGTACATCTAAGTGCACTCGTGTATACCACACACCATGGTATATGGGAAATAAAAAGCACGAACGAAAAATACAAACAGATAAATAAAGACGAAGACATAATATATATCAAAATAAAATGCAAACTCATGGTCGTAATCATCACTTTTAAGTCCCCAAACGTCACGATGTTTCAACGTTTCAATAATATTATAATTTCCCTTGAGATTATAGTCACTCCGTGATATTGGAACTACGAGTACTTTTGTTATACGCGCATGTATTTTTTTTTTTCTTTTTTTTTTTCCTTTTTACACGAGTCTTTGCTCTACAACACCTGGAGTCGTTCGCGCGTGCGATATTATTATACGGTGGTCGTTATCGTATACCCGTGGTCGTATAGCATTACATACTGCAAGAGAAAATTTATGTGGGGCAAAATGGACAGGTGATAAAAAAATAATGCAAAATTTTCACGAAAAACTAAGTGAATTTTTTTTTTTTTATTATTTTATGCAATAATTCTGACAGTTTGTACTTGTGGCATTTTTTCAATGTCTTTCTGTTGAACTTTGATAATAATCGATTGATTTATTCTATTCAAATTCTTTGACTGAAAACTCGATTTTGATGGGAATGCAAAATATATTTTGTGAAATACGTCTAAAAAAAATATTTTTGAAAATTAACCTCATTTTTGTGAACTCGACGATGGATGAAATGACTAGAATTTGATTAATTTATAAATATTTTATAAAATATTTGCATTTTCAACAAAATTGGCTTTTCATGGATCGTCATATCTTCGATTATAATTCTCGAGAATTTTTGAAATATTTTAACATATTTTGATGATGTAGGAAATGAAAAAAAAAAAGTAGAAAAAATGATTGTAGGAGAAAGAAAAATGGAGAATTTTAGTTGACTGTGTGTTCGAATGCAGTTAAAGTGGTTCATTTTACCCCCCATTTATGTCATAACGTTTCCCCATTGTATTTAGCATGTACCTCGTTATTATAATTTACCGTGTACCCGGCATCGATCTACGTATACATATATGTGTGTATATATATGAATTGAATGTCGATCAAAATCGTACGTTTCGTTGGAGACCCTCGGTAACTGAAAAAAAACATGACAGGCCCTCGTCCGTTGAGCGACGTGCAGAATATGTTTCAATCGATTCTACCGACCGTGTGCATTTTCTATATATATTTATATATAATGCTAACAATACGGATACGAAATGAACAATAAAAACTCAGCCAAAATCTCGATGACACGTGCTACCGTCCGAATACGATGAAGAATTTTCGAAAAATGCCTATTGTAACAATTTCAATTGAAATGTATATCTGCCAATGGATTGATGGATCCATTGTTGATTATTATCGTAGATTGAAAGCTTTAAAAACATATAAAGATACAAATAATCAGCCATTATTGAAAAGTTTTCATTTATTGCAATGAAATAAGAAGTTTTTGTGAAAAAATTGAAATTGAAATAAAAACAATGGATACACGAATGATTTATCGAGTAAGATTCGACGATAAGACTCTGAAGATTAAAGCTCGGAAGGCTGAATAAACAGAGGATATGAAAAAAGGAGGAGGATTACCTTTTGGTAATCTTTGATCTATTCACATATTTGCCTGGAAGTGTAGAAGAAGGCCTGGAGCGCCAACCATCAATTCCTCTTCGGTATCAAAGGGATCACTATATATGCGAACCGATTGAGAGAGAAAGAGAGAGAGAGAGATAGAAAGTGGACTCGTAGTTAAAGCTACTCTAGACACGAGAGAACTGAAACAAGGATTGAAGAGGGACAAGGAAAGGAGAGAAAGGGTAAGAGAGAAAGAGAGAAAAATATAGATATGAGAAGGCTGGTCTCGGTGAGTCCAGCAAAAGGAAAGGACGAAGAAGAAGTTGGTCGAACAACTATAAGGGGGCATACGATGAAGACGTCGAGAGGTTCGTGGCAGCTCAAGGTCTCCCACTTCTCCCACTGCTTCCTCGATAGCGTTTCGAATCCCTCCACAATTTTTTCTCCCCTCATTGCCTCTTCTCTTCTTCCTCTTCTTCAGCAAGTTCCAAGATCCGACGATCTTCTCTCTTTCCTTCTTTAGATTCTTCTTGAGAAAAAGAGAGAAATAAAAGATAACCGCGAAAAAGAGGGAAACGATCGGGAGGTCGTGATAGAGAAGAAGAAGAAGTTAAACAAGGACGATACGATACGAGAAAGAGGACAAGGAGGAGGCTCAATGAAAGAGGAAGGAAATAACCAACGGTCTGAAATAATAGGTTGCGCCTGTGCGCTCATTAACCTTTATACCCTGGCAGCTCGCGAGTCTATATACCACCAATCTTCATTCCCTCGAATTTTATCTCTTTCTTCCTCTCTCTATCCTCTTTCTTCTTCTTCTTCTTCTTCTCTCTCTCTCTCTCTCTCTCTCTCTCTCGTACACTTTAACATCTTTCTCACTACACTCTTCGTGTCCTTATGCTCGTGTGTACACTCTTCGGCTTTCTTCAACATCTACCAACATCTCTTCTTCGTCTTTTGCTTCTTCTTCTTCTTCTTCTTCTTGATCTTTAGCTTCCTCTTCTTCTTATTCTTATTCTTATTTTACCTCTCGTCTCGATTCTCCAAGACATCGTCTCTCGAAGATGCACCTTGTGCTCGGCCCGACGTTCACCAGGTCAACGATACACGCTTCTTTACGTATGATCCCCACGCTATATAACACGCGTGTTTCGTTTACTTTGACTCTATCGGCTGAAAGTTCCTTCAGTATTAAGACTCGAGAGATTCATCGCTTATTTTTTTTTCTTTTTCGCCTTTCTTCTTATATTTTTTATTTTTTATTTGTTTGTTCCAAACGCTATATATGAAAAATCGTTCTGAACTCTGACAATGTTTTCTCTCTTCACCTTCTATTGACACATCGGAAATTAATACCTTTAAGAATTATTAAACCTTTTTTACGTATACCCCCACGATGTTTACAAACCGGTTCGAAACTCTTATTCGAATAATTATTACGAATTGAGTTAGGTTAAGACCTTTCAGTCGTAAATTTAATACACTCGTGAAAAACTTGGATCCTCAACGTATCAAAATATTTGGAAATTTAAGCTTCCGAAAGGATTCGCCTCTTACGGAATCTTCTTAGTGTGTAATTTTTTGTTTTTTTTTTTTTTTTTTTTTTTATATGTTCATTTTTATTTTGAAAATTAATCAGTAACAAATTATTTGGCTCCGGTGAGCGCCTCGAAATGTCATTTTTCTAAATGTGGACCATTTTCAAACGAACAGTTTTTCAAAATATTATTGTTTTCAATTTTTATTAAGTTGTTGGAACTTTTTATTTAATTTCAAAATATCATATTTGTGGAAGAAAAAATTGTTGTATAAAAGAAACTCGATTTGAAATTCAATTTTGACATTGCTGTCAATTCGATGATTTTTATCAAATAAAAACTTTTTGGATATTTTATTTTAAACAATTTTTAGAAAAAATTTCAAAGTCAAGCGCTTTTTTTCTTGAACATTTAAAAAAAAATTGTTTGTACCACGTTATTCGTTTGAATAAAGGGAAAAAAATTAAATTGATTATCATTGAAGTAAAAATTATGAATATCAACTCAAAAGATTTCAGAAAAAATTAATAAAAATTGAAATCTTCGAAAAACTGAAACGATTTTTTCGTCATCTCTTCTCAAATGTGACGATTAGTTCCGCAGTGTGATGTTCACTTAAGTGCACGAACCTTAAAAGGGCTTTGGACTTTTTGAGGAAGATTTTTACCTGTCGAAATCCTAAGACCCCCCTTAAAGAAAAATTTTCTGAATCCAGGGAATATGTAGCGAGAAGAGACTCCACACGTTGAGTGTGACAAACGTGCCAGTCTATTTTTCCGCTCGTTATGTCGTCCGGGGTCCCTTCATCATTGGAGCCTTTTGTATAACCTTTTGCCGCGCACGACCGCATCGTTCTTTCGACTTTTTCGATCATATTGTTCACAGCTTTGGGCAAGAAACAGGGGGAGAGGTAGATAAAGAAAAAAAAAAGAAAAAATAAACGAAATTCTTCGCTTACCGAACTCTTGCGTTTGAATAACGCGTTATTTTTTCTCTCTCTCTCTCCCTTTTTTCGTCTTGATATTTTGAAAATTCCTTTAAGACTACACACGACGAGCGTTTGCGACGTGCCAACACCTTTTCCCGCTCATTAGGACCGCACAATGTTCGAGTTTACAAACGCCTCGTGGTTTATATCAACGCTTTTGATACTTTTGCCGACACAACATTTTGTCCTCGACTTTCTTTAATCACAGGATATTCTTCGCTTTAAACTATCAAGAGATTTAGGTCCGAAGATTCTTGCGATAAAAAGACCGAATGTTGGAAGAAAGTTTCTGTTTTAGCTCCTTTTAAAAATTCTTCAAATTCCTTATATTTTTTTCTCTCTCCTTCGTTTTCGTTCAACTTGAGATAAACAAATGTCTCGTTTCCGTATAATTAAACTTGTCAACGATTTCGAAGTTTTTATAGTCTCCTTGAAAACCTGATATTTCTCGATATAAAAATATTATGATTTTTTTTTTGTCATTAATTAAACACGATTTTATTCAAGAAATTTCCTACTTTTAGCGTCAATTTATTTTTTTCTTTTTTAATTTTTATTTTTTTCAATTTTTTTATATTACTTTCGATCTTTCACAATTGTGTCAGTGGTTTAAATGCAATGGTTTCGGCACTTTTGACATTGAAATTCAGCCCCAAATGCTCAGACAATGGTAACAATGGTTTATAAGGGACGCGAGAACTTTTCGTGAGAATTTTAATGTCCTCGATATTTCGAGGTCGAATACATTTAAATTGAGAGGTGAAAAGCAAATGGTATCGAGAACAGAGAGAAAGAGAGAGAGAGAGAGAGAGAGAGAGAGAGAGAGATGAAAAGAGGGAGGATTAATATCGTTCGCACGACGTGTTTACGCCTTAAAACATCGTATATTTTTTCAATGGACCGAACCGACGACTCTCGGCGGTCTCGCTCGGTCCGATCCTTTGGTAGGATTATCCGGTGTACGTCTCCGACTATATATGTTTCGAAATCCTTTCGTTGAAAGCTTCTCGTATTCATCTTTTTTTACAGGATATAAATTTATTTGTGAATTAATCAATTTTGGTCACTTTTAAGAAAAAAAAAAAAAAAAAATACAATTAAAGTAATAATCTTTGCTGCAGTCACGTCTCAAAAGTCAACAATGTGTAAAAAATATAAAATTAAAAAAAAAAAAAGTCCGGAAATTTCGAAGTTATTACTGTTTTTTTTCATTCTTTTTCCTCTTACACAACGATTCCTTTCCCTTTTTGTAAATGTTTCATATAATCCCTTTAGGTCTTTCTCTTTCGTACTCTTTTCCTTACTTGTTCTTAAGTCCTTTCAATTGTCAAGTAAACGGACACTTTGCGCGCAAAGAGAGACGACGATGGTTAAGAGGCGTTGGAGGCGGTTAGCCTTCGATCGATTCACCCGATCGGCGATAAATACGACTCTCAATGTCGCTTCTCTCGCGATATACCAACTCGAGATCTTAAGGGATCTCTTTCAATGTTTATATATATATAGAAAAAGTATAAATCGATGTGTATATAGGAATAAAAGTGAGTTTAAATGGGAGAATTGGCGAAGGGGCATGTTGGCCGAGCGTTGGAAAAGACGCGAAGTGGACAAGACAAAGGGACACGCGAAATGTCTGACCGGGGTCGCCACCGACGTTTTCGATTTAAAAAAAAATAATAATAATAAAAAAAAATTATATATATATTTTATGTAACACGGTTTCTATCCGTAGTTTTGTTTTTTCTTTTCTTTTCTTTTTTTTTTTTTTTCGTTAATACTTAAGAATCAACGGAAGTTGAAAGAAAGAGAAATACGAAATATTTCGTTGGAAAAAATTGTTGGGAATATTATGAAACAAAGTAAGCAACATGGCGTTCAACAACTTAAAAAGTTATACGATCGAATGTTCCTTGCGAAAGAGTTTCGTGAGTGTGCTAGATTGTCAGAGTTTTCCCTTCTCGAGTTCTCTTTCTCTCTCTCTCTCTCGCGATCTCTTGCCACCTGACAACGCACCAGCAAGGATTTATCGCTGTTGCTCCTGCTTCACGAACCAGATATCATCTCGTCCTTTCTATGTTCCCTTGTTCGCTTCTTTTTCATCCCCCACTTGTCCGCTGTTCACAGTTTCGTAATAAACACAATTTTTTCTCTTTTCTTCATTTTCCTTCAACACTTAAAATCACGTTTAATAAAGTTTTGGTTTTATTTAAAATTTATCATTACAACATATGTTCGAAAATTAATTATTTTCGATACTTAGTCTCTCTGTAAGTGTTTTTTTTTTTTTCGATTTTTTTTTTTAAATTAATTTTAGAATACACACTTTTTTTTTTAAAGTATTTTTGAATTTTTTAACATTCGTGATTAATGGCACGATATTAAATTTGTCTATCGATGTCGAGGATGAAAAAAAAAAAAAAAAAACAAATGGCTTTATCGTTCTTTTTATTTTTCTGTCAATCTCCGGATCGATGAATTATGTTCGCTCGTAATATCCTGCGTCACGACCACGTGGGGGTGGAAATACTTGAAGTCTCTCGAGGGAGAGTCCTTGAGAGAAGAGGAGAAAAAAACGCATTTTTTTTTTTTTTTAATTTTTTTTTTCAATCCTACGACTCCCTTCTCCCTGCAACCTCGTGATAGATAGAGAAATCTTTGACTGATGATGAGAGAATGAGCTGAGAAACTTACCAACGCGACTGGAAGCCAGCTAACAAGTTTTTACCTTGTCTCAAACACGTATAACAATCTATTTATAAATATATGTGTGTGTGTGTGAACTTAGTTACATGACACGAAGGGTGAGTGTCAAAATGATGGAGTTCTTGAGTTAGATCATTATTCGAGATTATCAGATACATCAAAAAATCGAGTGCGGAATATTTCAAAGTCTAGACCGTTGTCTCGAATTATTCGTTACGAATATTTGCTTCGTTTTTTATAAAACAATTCATCGTCTCGTTGATATTTTGGTGAAAATGAAATATTGACAATCAATCATATTTGCTATAAAGTTGTTTCGTTGTTTTTTTTTTTTTTTTTTTTTTTTTTTTTTTTTTTTTTTTTTTTTCTTCACTTTCTACACAAAAGTTTATTGATTCTTCGAGTAGACGATGAAGTCGAAATTTCGTCCTCACATGTTTCTTGTACTCTGTTTTTCAAAAATGACAACACAATTGACACGAAGTATTTTAATTTTTTTTTTTTTTGGTTTTATCCACAACTCGAAGGCAAAAAAAGTAATGAGAGTTTTTTCTTATGAAAATAGAATTTCTCTTTTTGAAATCTTTTACAATTGCTCACGACACTGATACGGATTAAAAATATTTTTGATTTGTTTGTTGGTTTTTTTTTTCCGGTTTTACTAGATCATTGAATCTCGAAAAGTTTTAAACTTATTTTGTAAGATCTTAAAAGTTTTTTTTTTTTGTTGAATAAAATGCAATTGTATCTATTTATGAAAATTAAATAAATTTTATAGATCGATTTAGTGTAATTTATTTCGATGAAATCTGCGGCTACTTCGTTTGTCAATTTTTTTGAAGACGAGAATGTCCTTCCCTCCGAATCATATAATGGCACGAAAATTGCAAAACGTTTCGTCGGATCGGCATCCCCGAATCGCTCGATCAAAAAACGTCACTTGTCCCGATCGATAAACTCACGGAAGCGTGATAGAAAGAGATCATCAGCGTCTCTCGTACGATCGTGAAACGCGCGAGATCTTTTCCGCTATCGAGTCCAATTCCGAACACTTCACTGTCGTCCTGTCGATATGTCTAGTCGATTCGTAAAGTTATCTCTGACCACTTTACTCATTGACTTTTCCCTATATATATATATATTTTTTTAAACAAAACATATCACTTATTTATTTATTTATTTATTTATATATTTATTTATTTATTAAATAGTCTTGACAACCTAAAGAATTTGTAAATTTAATTTTTTTTTTTTCAATAAAACGAATTACATATTTATTTTTATTTCCATTCATTGACATTTTCTGATATTTTGCTGTTAATTAAATTTTCATTTAATTTGATGATTTTCTTTTAATTTTAATTATTTTTCTTCGTATTGACTTCATTTATGGTATTTTTTAAATTTTTTTTTAAATTATTGTTTTATTCTATGAAGATTTTCAACACGATCTAGCTGTTCAATAAATATGACTCGATGCTGTAACTATGTTTTTTATTAATATATATGTGTATAGTGCACTCTTGGAGCGCACGCTTCGGGCAAACTCTTCGAATGCCGACACAGAGAAACGAAAGGAGATGCTTCGTAGCTCGAACGGTGTGACAGCGTGTAATCTCAAAGAGAGAGAAAGAGGAAGAGAGAGAGAGAGAGTGAGGAGAGTTTCATGTAAGAGGGCGAAATAACAGGTTCTCTTTACTCCTGACCGCGGCCACTCTCGCAAGAGCTGATTCTTTGTTTCTTTATTTTGCCAAAGTGTTCAAGAGCAGTACGAGGTTTGGATAGAAAATAAAAAAAATTAATAAAAACGATTAAAAAATACATTGAAAAGTATGATGTCAACTTTTTTGAGTTTTCATCGTATTTTATTTTTTCAATAACAATTTTTTTTTTCTTTTCTATTTTCCCGATGAATATTTATTAATGAGAGGCATTTATTAAAATTCTTCAAATATGACTTTGATATAAATAATATTTAGGGAAAAAAAATGGGACCTTTTTTTAAACCGTTGTTCCATTTTTTATTTTTTTATTTTTATTTGAAAAATCAATAAAATCGAAAATTTGGAATTAAATTTTTTTTTTTTCAACACGAAAGTGCCCATATATGTATATCACTTTGCTTCTTCGTTTGATGAACCCTCGGCTTCTGATGCTCCTGTAAGTTTCATACTACTCAAGATTTTTCTATGTATATCGCACGTGGTCGCTCGCTATTCACCAAAGAAAAGAGACCTGACGTTCCTCTTCAGCTTTTTCATTCACTGCTCGCGGTCAGCCACTTATAAATGTCTGAAGATTTTATGTACTGTACGCTTCCTCGACTCTGTACAGTGAATAACAGTTGTGAAACTAAAAGACTCCAACAACTGTACGTTTATACCATTTTTTTTTTTTTTTTTTTTTTTTTCAATAATTCTTCGATTAAAAATTATATAAAAAATCTCAAATCTCTAATTATTTTATCAGCACTATTCATTTATCGTTAAATTATAAAATTATCCTAAAGCATTTTAAAAAATAAAAATTAAAAAAATACGAATCTGTAGAAAAATAAATAAATTATAAAAATAATTCGGAATTTATGAGAAAGAAATATTGTTTTTTTTTTTTTCATTCGAACTCAGTTTGTTTGATTTTCTATTTTTTTTTCTTGTAATATCTCGAGGGACAATCGAGTCAAAGGTCTTCAATAACGAAGCGTTAAAAATCGTACTTATGGCTATGGCCATTGATGAATATTCGAAAAAAAAATATATATATATATATGACTGTACACATGTTTTATGAATGTATTGAGTATAAAATCGTGATGTTCACGAGTCCAGAACTTGTCATCGAGAATCCACGTGAAAATATATACATATATGTTGTGCTCGATGAATTTGAGGATCTATTGTCATATCTCGAGAAAAGCTTGTCACGATTATTATTGTTGTGAGATATTATATTTATTTATTTATTTATTTATTTATTCTCAACTTCCTTTTCGGGATCATTACATTGACTTTTCAGTGGGTTCTTGAAGGTGTCAGAGGTTCTTTGGACCACCTATAAGTTGGAGGAGAGAGAAAGAACTCACATTGAATGAGAATTGAATTTATATGAACGAGGGCTCTTGAAATATTTTCATCTCATAGCGAGGAATGACGAATTAAATAAACAAATGTTTCTCGAGTTGAATTTTTATTTTGGAAAATATATTCAATTGTCAAAAGCTACGCCAGAGAATTTAAAAAATTTTTTTTTATTCGTCATCAATGATTTTGTGATTATTGTTATAATCGATTTATTTTAATATCAATACTTTTTTTTTGTTTATTATTAAATCGAACGAAAAAAAAATCGAAAAAGTAATGAAATACGATTATTGAAAGGAATTGTTGGGGAAAAAAAAAGATTGGAACAAGGATTTGAGAAATAAAAGCATACAAAAATTTATATACGAAGGAGCGTAAGAGCAGTGGCAAGGTTGATGAGACGTTTTGGTAAATGAACCGGAAGCCCTTCGACAAAGACGGCCTATACTTGGTCCCTTTATTCTTCTTCTTCAGCATCAACTTGTGGCGAACCCTCCGGGATCACTTTCCTCTCCCTCTCTATCTCTCTTTTCTTTCCTCTTTTTCCCTCTTCTTCTTCTTCTTCTTCTTCTTGAGACTGGTGTACGTTGCTAAAGAATTTGCATCGATGCTTTTCTGAGAAGAGAGAAGAAGAGGAAAGAGTCTGATGAGGATGAGTGGACATACCACACGCCATGGCGAAAGACACGAGAAGGGAAGAAGCAAAAGAAAAAAAGAGGGGAAAAAAAATAGCAAAAGAAGAAGAGGATAAAGAGGTTCGTACGATGGACCAAAAGGAGAGGCTTATCTTCTCCTAGCCCTCGTCTATACGATGAGCACTCATCTTCTCTGTGTCTCCATTAAAAAACTTTCGTAAGGTCGTTTTTGTTTAATCAGGTAATTAAAATTCATAAATACTTGAAGAAAAAAATAAGAAAATTTTGTTTATCAATGAAAAATACAGAAATATCGTTTTGGTACTGTTTTTCTTATGATAAAGTTTTGATGAACATGAAAACTTTCAGTTTTTTCGTCTGCAAGCTTTTTGGCAGTATATTCATCTCGTTTTCTCGCGGGGGTCGTTTCAAGCATCGAAACTCTTCTCTCGCTCTTCGCAACATCACGTTGTATATAATCTTCGGGAGAAAAGGACAGACTGACCTACTCTCTCTCTCTCTCTCTCTCTGGATGACCAGTCGAGTGATCCACCGGGATTGCTGTGTTAAAAGGAATAAGAAAAGAAAGAGAAAGACAGAGAGGGTGGAAAGAGCCTCGCGGTCGATATAGAAACCAACCGGTGCGGGAGAAGATCGCGGATTGAGTCATTATGCTTGCTCGGTTGAGACCACAGGCCTTGATCCAACGAACACGCGGGACGCGCGCGATCTCTTCCAGAATACTATATATACTTATCTGCTTCTCCCAACATTCAGAACTCTCACAAAGCTTTGAAAGAATAAGAGAAAAAGAGTAAAGAGATGCTAAAGAACGAAACACGAGTGCCTCTCTTTCCAACAAAGTTCCAATTTCTCTCTTTCTCTCTCTCTCTCTCTCTCTCTCTCTCTCTCTCTCTCTTTTATTTCTTCCTCTTTTTAAACTTTTCTCGTATATCCATCTTGTTTCTTTCGTAAAAGGATACCGCGATCATTCAACGCGGATATAACAAACCGACAAAATGTACTCGTACAACTTTCTTTAGCCAAAAAATAACAGTAATAATAATAATTTAATCAATTTCCGGTATGTAACAATTTGAAATATAATAAACAATAAAATTACCATCAATAATCCCAATTTTACGAGGCACCAATTCCTCCCAACACACGTATGTAATTTACCTTCGAAAATATATCTTTCCATATTTAATTTTACGTTTTATTCACAACGTCTCGATATATTTCTTGTTAACGAAAATTTACAACTGTTTTTATTTTTGTTTTTTTTATTCAATTATTCTCTATTATCAATCAATTTATCTCATTAAAGAGGTTCACGCGTTAGGCATGCGTTAGACGAATTCCAAATTTAATTGTTTAAAATTCGTATGAAACTTCTTAACAATAATACTCAACTGTGGGGGAAAATTTGAAAAAGTTTTACCGTCTAGAAATCGATTTGTTGTGAAAAATCGTCTTTTTTCGTAACTTCCCACAAGACCTCGTGTTAAAGTTGCCATTTCAAACACCCAATATCTCGATTACTAGACCTTCAAAACTTCTCAAATGTTTAACACATTATAATAGGATGCTTAAGAAAATTAACGCAAAACTTCAAAAAATTATCTTGGAAAAAATGGTATCTGATGATTTTCGATTCATAATTATGGCCATGAACGTCGTTGATTAACTGGAAGGAAAAAAACGTCGAACTTTGTTAAAAAATAATAAATAAATGTGAGAAATTAGAGTTTTTCAACAAGTTTCGTAATTTGATTTTGAAAAATGAAATTCCATGACATTTTCTGTAGTGATGTATTTTTTTTTTTTAATTCTTTATAGAATTCTTTAAATTCCATAAATGTAGAAAACGTTCGTTGATCCCGTTTGCCAGGATTGAGTGGATGCTTATATATGTAGTTTACTCGTCTTTAGAAGTCGGAGCAAATGGAGAGGAGAGATCTAATGGACTGGTGTACAGGTTTAGCCCCGAGGGGATGCTTTACTTCGTGTTATTCGAGCAGAGAAACTCACGTGGTGGGTAGTACGTCGATCAAGTCTTGACTCGACGAGATTCCCAAGGATATCTGTACCAGACCAGGTCCTTTTTACTTTTCAATGTTGTCAAAGACAACAAATTAAAAAAAAAAAAAAAAACAACAAGATAATAACGAAAAAGAAAAAAAAATATATATGTAATTTTTTTGATAATCAAGATTCAAAATAGAATATTTATTGAATTACAATTATTCGATTTTAATGAACAAATTAGAGAACGAACCCACCATCCAGAAAACATATTTATAAAATAATAATCAATTTTTAAAACGATTATTTGAATTATAGAGAGAAAAAAATGGAATTTTTTATCATTGGTAAGATTTAGAATAGAATTCAATCACAATTATTCGATTTTGATGGACAATTTAAAGGAAAAATCGTTAATCGAAAATACACATTTGTATAAATGAACAATTAATTATTCATATACGATTATTGGAATAATAGGAAAAGAGAAAAAGAATATTGAGAACGAAAATCAATATGAAAAAATCATAGATCGTGGAAATAGAGATTCATGATGGAAAGATTTTCTCAGTTCCGTGGTTCGGTGCACCACAATTCTATCAGGAAGTTAACTGTCTCACTGGACCGTTACGTCGCACTCTAGAATTGACTGGTCATGAAGACATAAAGCGGATGTAAAAAAAAAAAAATTGAAAAAAAAAATAAAAATAAAAATGAGAATTCCATTTATTCGAATCGATGAACTTACACTACTGGGAAAAATAATATCGATTGTAGATTATAATTTGAAGCCTTGTATGGCCTGTAAAAAAAGTTCGCGATAAAATCGTGAGCAAAAAGTAAAAAAATTTCTAATTTTAAGAGAATGAGAATTGTTTTGAACAAAAATCTCGGAAAATAACGAAATATTTAAGACTTGAAAACTTCAACGATACTCAGGCATTTTTTAAAATTAATATTTTCATTTTTTTATTTTTTTTTATTTTTTTTATTTTCTCGTACCCATTAGTTCTGTCCGGTTGAAATTTTAGACTCGACGAACTTGACATTCAAGAGGATGAGTCTCGAAATCCTAGAGAGGAAAGATGATCGGCGAGACCCGCATGAAGAGGCAAAATTCGAGATCATAACAAAAAAAAACAAATTTGAAAAAAAAAAATTGCTTAAGAAAACAATGACGAAATATTATTTGGAATAAGACGAACCATGTGGGTTGCCTTTCACAGAGTTCAACGAGAGTTTCGAGGGCACCCTCATTATTGTCTTCTTGTTTTCGCGGTCGATTACCTCCTTCAATTCATCGTTTTCAACGATAAATCCTTTTGACTAAAAGAATCGTTTGATCTTCCATATACGAAATTCCTAAAATTATTTGTCCAGTTGATTAATTAATTCGTCCATAGAACGATTTTTTTGAGCTTTTTCAAGGAGATTGGTCTTAAAAAAAAAAAAAAAAAAACGAATAAATATAGAAAAAAAAGACAGCCAGCAGTTGTTGGATAATGTAGAGGTGGTTCTTTCGCAGGTGGCGGCGCCTAAATATTCAAGTTGTTCTCGCCCCAGCCTGACATCACCTCCTCCACGTTTTTTTCATTTCCATTCGTTCGTCCTTTTTTTTCCTTTGGATTTAAAAACATGCTCTTCTCTCTCGAGGGTCTCGAGGGCCATCTTTTACGGTGATCCTCGCCCCGAAAACGATCTCCATAATTCCTACCGTTGTTAATATCATCGGTGAGCTTCTCTCTCCTCCTCCTCCTTTTCTTTCACCCTCCTGGTTGCTTCACCTTGCTCCAAAACCCTCCTGAAGACATTCTCTCTCATCGTTGGCTATCTTCATCAAGACCCCTGTCTCTTTCTCTCTCTTTCCCTCTCTCTCTTTCTCTTTCTCTCTTTCTCTTTCTCTTTGTCTTTCTCTTTCCAACTGACTAAATTTGCAAGCATAATTACTCGATTATACTGCAACACACCAATGAAAAATTCTCTCTTTCCACTCGTCCTCCCTCTCTTTATCTTTGGCGAATTAAAGAATAAATTCTCGAGGAAACGTTGATTATTATCGTACGAATTGTTTTTTTGTTTTCTTACTATCCATTAAAAAAAAAAATCATCCTCGACTATAATCCACTGAAGGTGTAACGCGTGATCTTGAAATTTCAAAAAGTTTTTTTTTTTTTTTTAAATCACGAAAGTTCTATTTCGTTTTGACATTCACTGTAAACAAATGTTTATTATTGTGAAAATTTATCGAGTTAATTAACATCTTGATCATTCTGATTTTTTCACTCTGAAACTGAAGCATTTTGTCGATAATCATTTTTGTTTTTTTTTTTTTCATTCTTTTAATTTGCAAGTTTGTAATTTACGTAATTTGTGCAAATCTTCTTACGATCTCGTCGGCACATTGGTCAACGATGAAAAATGAATGAAAGAAGAAATGAAAATAAAATAAAAATATATATAGACGAGAGGAAAAAATTGAAAAAACGCGTGTCTGCGAGTACCACGTGCTTTTCTCATCGTGTTGTGCAATTAAGTGTTTCCAACCAACGAACCAAGTACACTTTTACTTCGTTTTCTTATTCCTCTTCCTCCTTCTTTTTCTCTTTCTTTATTATTTTCCTCACTTCACTACCTTTTTCGTATGGCGTTTTCATTCCTGCCGGAGAGAGACTTCTTTACTTTTCTCTACGTTTTTTCTTTTTTTTTTTCACTAGCTCTCGCACCTCTCGCTTTGCGTTTTATTGCGGATTCGAAGAATTTACGATCCTTCCATATCCGCACACTTCTCAACATTCACACATGAATATCTACGGCTGCCGACGTGTGGAAACAACTTTGAGCATCAAACTCCTCGTGCAACTTTTTGAGGATGCATTTATATGCATCTCATCTCCAGGATATATATCTCAGTTACGAAGAAGAAATGATAATGATTCGGAAAATTGATATAATTAGTTAATCACGTATAATTACTCATACCACTAAAAAATTTTCTTCAATTTTATAATTATTATTTCATTTATGTCTTTAACGAAAACAAACAAAAAACAACAGCAAACTTTTACTTCTGTGAGAATTTTGAAAATTAAAATGAAATAAAATATTTTCCTTGGATATTTGGTTTTTTAATTCTTTGTTCTGCAAATAAAATTTCATACATTTACCCCATATTTTACGTGTTTTCGAAAATCATAAATTATTAATTGGTTTTTTATGAAAAATGAAATAATAATATTATTGGTTGATGCATAAATTGAATTTGAGTACAAAAACGAAGTTGATTTTGGCTGGATTTTTTCTTATTATTTTTTTAAGTTCCTTATTGGTTTGATTTGGTCGTTGGACATCGAAATCTTTGAATATATATTCTTGTGGACTTGACGAAGCTTCAACTCTTTCCATCTCTTTTCTGTCGATTCGTCGTTGTAGAGACTCCAAGAGACTTGTCTTGTTTTTCGATTTCTCGCGGTTCCCACACAAACACAAATATATGCTCACACACGGAGACATACGTTCGCGAGTCTTTGACGAGAGAGTGAAGAGAGGAGGAGGAGGAGGAGGAGGAGGAGGAGGAGGAAAGGGTTAAAGAGGGATTCGGGCTTTGAGGGGTCGTTAAAAGGATGGGTTTGAGCGGCCCGGGCCGTATATAATGGATAATTGACAGCCGTACCCGCCGCCGTTTGCTTTGCATGGACATTGAATTCGCGTCGACGTACCAACGATGGACGGGACGAAACGGCGGCTCTCGCAAACTCTAACTCTCACTCACTCACTCACTCACTCAATTTCCCTCTCTTTATCTTTTTCTCTTAACTCTCGAGAACAACGACGAGAAAGACAACTGAACGAGCACGACGAACTGACAGGGTGCCGAACTCTGTTTTTCTTTTCTTTCTTTTTTTCTACATTTATTTATCTCTTTGTTTTATTATTATTATTATTATTATTTTTATTTTGTTTCTTATTCTCTTTTTTACAACTCATTTTACGTTTTTTCGTCCTACTTCTGATTTTTATTGATTATTTTTTTATTTTTTTAATAGAATTTTGCGAATTGCATTCGTTGAGATTTTTTTTTCTTTTGGCTTTTGAAGCACGAAAGTATTGAGTAGTTTCTAGGTCAAATTTTGTGTACAGTTTATCTGGAATGCCCCATATAATTGTCTTCCCCTCTTATCCACGTTCATTCTTCTCTGGACACCCTTTCTCTCTCTTTTTTTTTCTCGAATCTTATTCCCATCATCAGAACGTCCTTCCTCGTCGTCTCATTCTCCCCGATGTGTCCAACAGCTCGTGGATTCCTCGTCTCTCCAAACGGATAGCAATTTTGCCACGATAGATTCTCAAGATTGTGGATTCTTCCCATGATACTCGTCGCGAACGACTAACCAAAGCCCCCCCCCCCCCCCCGCCCCTCACACTCCACAATCTCTCAACAACCCCCTCGAATTATTCGAGGAATTTCGTTGAGACTATCCTCCTTGTGAACCACTTTTTAATGTTAATGTCTTCACCAAAATCTTTTCTCTGGACAATGACTCTGACGATTTATTTTTATAATTGAAATAACATTTGGACGAAAAATTGTTTCTCTCGATAAATTCGAAAGTTTTGACAATACGAAATATCAGACGAAATCATTTTCTTGAAACTAATACGAACTATCATTTTGTTTTTCACTTTTTTTAACAGATTTTTTTTTCTCCACCCCCCCCCCCCCCCCCTCCGCCCAATAACCCATGAGTTTTTTCAGGACCAAAAAGGCCAGGAGAAACTGATGATAGGCTGACTCGCTGAACAAGCGGTCTCGTGTGGCTACAACGATATAAAAGAGAGAGAGAAAGAGAGAAAGAACGAAGTGAATTCGAGACAAGCCTCTCGAACGTTTGACGTTGCTCTTCTCTTTCTCTCCCTCGCCAAAACTTAACACGCACTTGCGATCAGAGCGAGATGAAAGAAATTTTAAAGGATACGTAGTTGCCGAGACGAGCTCGATCGTAAACGCCAACACGTAATAATTATAACGAGTTGAGAATAAGAGGCCTCTTTGGGGAATAACGACGAGTCGTGGACCCAAAGGGCGAGAGGGTTGGCGGCCGGGAGGGAGCGAGGAAGGGAAAGAAACGAGAATTGATCATACTCGTACGCACGTATATGTTTATCACGTTCTCTCTTTCTTCGTCTTTCTTTGACCTTTAATTTATGTTTTTTCGGTTATTTCCCATCGACCAGACGTCGCAAATCAAACCAAACGAACGTCATCTTTAAGGTAGTAAGTTTCGTTCGATGAGTTTTTCAACATGTTGTTTTTTTTTTTAATTTTTATAAAGTTAAGTGCAGAATTTGAAAAAAAAAAAAAAAAACCAGAATACTCGTCCACAATTTTCAATAAAATTCTTAACTTATCAAATTGTTGTGATTTTTCTTCGATTTTTTCACGAAAGATAAAAAAACGTTACAAATTTTTAGAATAAACGAAAGACGTTTTGGAAATTGTTATCAATCATGAGATGCACGATTCTAATCGAAATATCCTGTACACGAAAAAACATCTCTGTACGCAAAATAAAAGAAAGAAGAAGAAAAAAAAGAGAAGGCTCACAACGGTCCTTTAATTACGCTGATATCACGGTAATTAAGTCGATCAATGCGTGGCATTGTGCGAGTCTCGCCTCTCTGGGATCGATCCGTACTCTTTTCAATCGGTAAGGATAAAATAAAAAGCAAGAATAAAACGAAATTGAAGAAAAAAAAAAAAAAACAAGTGAAAAACATCGCACCACAAAAAGCATCTCACCTCGAAAAGTCTCGAGTCACAGGTCTCTTGAAGAGTGTATAAAAACACGAGATGAAATCTCGATCGGATTTGCTATACTCAATTATTTATATCATTATTATTATTATTATTTTTAGAGAATAATTTATCGAACATAATAAATCATTAAAATAAAAATAATTGGTATTCGAGTCCATTTATCGAAAAAAACGTTAATTTTTTTTAACTGTTTTTTTTTTCCCAAATTGTTGACTTATGAAAATATTTTACACGATATTACGTTCCATGTATAATGGAAGAAAATTTGTTTATTTAAATTTAATTTTTGAATATAATTGTACTCTGGAAGCTTATACGTCCTTAACCCTCGTCAAAAGATGATCCTCAAGAGGAAATATCTCTTGTTCTGTGGCACTCGAGCTCTCAGCACACTGTGCTTCTCGTCTCTCGTACTCGAGACATATCGTCTCGTTCTTTCGCCCTCTCAGCACCAAAAAAAATCGACATTGTACACGTGTATATATGGATCCCCGTAGGTACGAGGGCTTTTTTTTTTTCAATTTTTTTTTTTTTTTATAGGAAGGAGAAACTCATGCAAAAAGGAAATTCGTAGCATTGACGCGAAGTGAGAGTCTTCGAGACAGTAATGAATTTTTTTCGCGGTCATTAAAACATTTTTTTTGTTGTTGTAAAAATTATTTTTAATTTCTTATGTTTCTTCAATGACTTTTTTTCGCATTCATACGATTTTCTTTTCATTTATTTGCTCCCTTTTTTTGTTGTTGTATTATCGACACAAAAGGAAGGAAAAATTTGTAATTTTTCACGTTGAAAAGACACGATGAAGAGATCTCCCTCGTGTAACTATAACCCTCGCACGCTCGCAACACTAACGAGTGGTGTCTCGTCTCGAGAGTCTTATCCACCAAGTGAAATACACGTTTCACTTTCTTCGTTTTTCTCCCTCGGGTTTTTTTTTACCCTTTAACACCCGGTGAGACGTGCGTGTGACTATATTTATCCAGACTCTCGGGGTAAAATCATCGAAAAGATAAAAATGATAAATGTGTTGAGATCCATTTTACCTCGGGTTTGAACAAAGGACGTAAATTTCGAAACATAAAAAAGATTTAGACTTCCGAGGAAATCGCATAGTCCGAATCATTCATTCGTACAATTTTTCTTCACAAATTTTACAAAAAATCTCATTTGCAGTGAGATGATTTTTATTTGAGACAAAAAATATATATGTGTCTGTAGATGCACGAGAAAGAAGAAGAAAAAACTCTTGGAGCGTACAAAACGAACGGGTTTTAAAGGGAAAAAAAAAAATAATTTTTTTTAAAGTATACGATGGTTCGTTTGTGGACTCGCACGGCCTTCCTGTGTTTGTCGTAGGAGTTAGAACAACCCTTTTGTCTTTTATGATCACAAAGTGTGCCGCAGCGCTTCTTCCTTTCTTCTCACATTTCGTGGGTGTTCGTTTTTTTTTTTTTTTTTCATATATATACGATTTTTTAACATATATCTATATATATGCGAGTATATTTTATGTTTTCTCAAACGTTGGCACTTCCGATCACACTCGTGACTCCTTTTTTCATACGTTTTCTTTTCTTCCAACCTCGTATTCCTTTTCTCTCCTATTTTTATCTTTGTTTATTCGTATTTTTTGGATTTTTTTGAAAAACACGAAAAATCCAACATTGTGGTTATGGACTGCGCTTTTATTATTCATTAAAATACTTTGTATTTGTGTTCTCATATTTTATCATATCGAGACTCCATTCAAGACATGTTTGAAGAGGATCCACTGGAAATATTCTGTTTACTTCGAAAAAAATATTTGCCTTTGTCGTTTCCACGTCACTTCGAGACCGTTGAAACTCTTTGATCTCTGTGTGACGTTTAGGAATCGTTTCTCAGGGTGTAACAAACTTTAAATTTCAAACTCCTACTCCTAAAACTTATTTTTTTTTGTTTTTTTGCATTTTTTGAAACTTTTATTCGTTTCACAGAGATTTTAACATCGAATTTTCATCAAATGTGACTTTATCGTATACCATTCTCTTCGTTATGAAAAAACGAAGAGAATGGTATACAATTAAATCTCATTGTCACTTACCAGCAACATTTTATACTCCGGAGAAACTTGAGGGTCGTCTTCGAACCCGTCGACGGGTTTTAGTTTAAATAAAAATAAATAAATAAATAATAATAAAAGGAATTTGAAAAATGTATCATTACGTTTCCCCATCGTCTCATAATCGGTAACGATTTTCCAAACTTTTCAATTTTCTAATAAACTTTCGTAACAATTTAAAGTTTCATGGAATGAAATTTTTCACATAACATTCGATCTGTCATTTGAAAACATTTGAATGTTTTTATCACTTCGAATAAACATGAAATTTTGAATGATATGTTTATTCGTATGATTCGTTCATGTACAAAAATAAATAAATTCGTATTTATAGTGATATTTACATGTGCAAGTATAAAAAGGATTTCGTGATTTGTTCTCAGGTGACGGTAGCGAGCAGCACGACGAGCACGAGTACGAGTACAGTGAGTACGGGGGCAAACGACATGGACTGGTTCGCCGGGGTCGCCGAGGAGGAGCTACTTTATTACACGGGTCTTGGTAACGCCGATGTCGATTCACTTTGGACAGTCATAGGTAGTTTCGTGCCACCACCGCCGAGGCCACCGTATCTACCAGAAGAGGGCGTCACGACCGATGGTCTGACCACCTGCGACCTTTGCACATGGGCGTTGAGAAACGACAGGCATTCGTTTTCCCTCGATGGCACACTTGGTGAGCTCATTTTTCATTTTTTAAACAATTCTTGATACAGCGTTAAAAAATAAAATTATGAAAAATAAAAAGGAGAAAAAAATCGGAAAAAATCGTCAAATTTTATTTTTTTTTCTCGTTTTTGTGACGTTTTCTGTTATACCCCGGAAGTTTTATACATGAAAAGCTAATCGAGATACTATACTGAAACTCGTCCACTTATGAGACTCGTAATCTTTAACAACTTTTAATAATTCTTCGTCTTCACTGAGATCAGCACTTACCTCGCACTTCCGGTCCCCGTATCTTTCTTTCTCTCTCTCTCTCTCTCTTTCTCTCTTTTTACTGTATTTTTTTTATACCCCGATATCTTGAGCACGTAGTTAAAAATAAAAAAAAAATAAAAACAAACCATGGAAAAGAAGCGCAAAAAAAGAAAAAGAACTTGAACGAGGACAGAAATGAGACGAGCCGAGACGAGACGCCGTAATAAACAGTCCATAAAAAGAATAATACGCGAAGATAAGATCGCTCTTTTCCTCTTTCCCTCTCTCTCTCTCTCTCTCTTTCTCTCGCACTCTCTCGTCACGATCTGCCTCACCTCTTGACGTATTAATTAAGACTGATCCTGTCGGTGTGATAAAAACATTGAGAGTCGCCATCCCATACAAACCGGTTAAAAAACAACAACAAAAAGACAAAAAAAAAAAAACATACGAATTCTTCTTTTTACATTTGCTGCAGTTTTTTTTTCTTCTCTCGAAAATTCCAAAATTACAAAGATCTTAATCAGTTCTTTTTTAAACTCCGCATTTCGCTAACCGCGAATGCAATTATCGATTATTCGAAATTTCAACTTTTTCAACAAAAACAAAGTCCCAATAGGATTTAAAAAAAAGTAGAAACTTAATTAATTAATAATAATTGAAAGAACGTACTGAATTTTTCGAAAATTCGAAGCTAAATAAATTTTTTATAATCATCGCTCAATCTACGATCTCATAGAAATTGGAATTTTCGGCGTCACGGTTACTTGCTAATGGGCCAGTCATCAGGACATTAACAATGAAAGATTAAAAAAAAAAAACTAAAAAACTTAAAAACGTTGTGGACCCGACGAGTAGCGATAGAGATCGAAAAGTTCTTGATGCGAAGAAACTTAATTTTCGTCAGGACGAAAAATATTTAGGGAGGAAACTGAAAAGCAATGGAGAACGGAGGAGAAGGGCAGAAAAAAGGCCACGACGTTTATGGGGAAAGGGAAAATAATAATAATGATAATTGAGGAACGTATGCAGAGGCTGTACTTTGCACAGCCACATCCGGTTTTTCAACGTCCAATCAGAAGCCTCGGAAACACGCCATCATCGTTATACACTCTTCAACATGTGTTCGAATGTGTAGATATGTATATATTTAACAAGCGTGCGAATTTGCCGGCTGTTCATCACTCCCTTGTAAAGAGAGAAAGAGAGAGAGAGAGAGAGAGAACTCCGGAGGAAATAGCAGTGTTTTATGTTTTAACGTCAGCGTCTTACAACCCAAGTTTCCGTTCCAGTCGAAAGCTCCACCTTTGGACGAACTTTAGTTAACGCCTTCCTGCGGAATGGAATCCTCGTCCGGGGGGATTTTTTATTTCGTTTCATTCTCTCCCCACGTTTTTTTTTCTTCTCAAATCCTTATACTTTTTACTCATTTTCAAAAGTACAACTTGATATTACGATTTATTGATGAATGTTTATTTCTCCAATTCTCTCACTCGATTTATAAAAAAAAACAGAGAAATTAAAAAAAGATCAAACTTTCAGCAGCAATTGCTTATCGTTGTTTTGTCGTGATTTTAGATAAATTCGTTATAAATTTTGTGATAAAACCTTCGATTAATCCAAATATTATGTGAAATTGGAACAATTTGCAGAAAAGCACGTGCTCTTGTCGTTTTTTTATTGTTATTATTTTTCTTTTCATATTCTCTCTTTACTCATGTAATAACTTATAAATTTTAGAATGAAATAATGTTTAAAAAAAAAAAACTCAAATGTTCATGTAAAAATATACGAAAAATCATTTTTTTTTTCGTAATTTCATAATTATTTCGAGTATAAATTTCATTTGGTTTGGTATTTATTACGAAATACGAGGCTCGATGTATGACGTTACAAATGTGTGTATAATCTCGAAAAATAAAAAAATATACATACACGTTGTGGTGTTGCATGAACGTGGCAATCATCGCGTCACTTTGGCTGCTTCACCGACGCAATAATTACGAGATCACACCTTCGGTCCAGAGGACGATCCTCGCCAACGATTTTTGCGCACAAGCCGCTCAGAATATTTCAGCCTCCGTATATACTCGGATTAAAAAAATAAAAAAAAATAAAAAAAAAGACATTGAGGGGGAGGAGAAATAAGAAACTGCTTCGTGGGGCATCGTTTTAAAAAGCAAAAAATCGAGAGAGAGAGAGAGAGAGAGGCCTGGAGGAAATAAGATGAGAACGATGACTAACGGGATCAGAATCTGATCGAACATAGAGGAAAAATCTTAAGCTCTCGAGGCAATTTGCAATTTCCTTAAATTACTTATTTTTTCACTCATAATTAATTTATCAAAAAAAATGACAAAATTCTTCAAATTTGTGACACTTAGATTTTTTGATTCGTCGAATCGAAGACGAAAATAAAAAAAATGCATGTCCGAGCTCCTCGATCGTTGAGGCACGTGTTATTTTTTAGTTTTTTTTTTCATTTTTTTTTTTTTTTTTACGAAGAACCCGATCGATAGGGTTAACCGGGGTCTCAAGGGCCTCATTTTCACCCTCGTTCGAGATACGTACAAGGCGATCGCGGGTTAACGACGATTCAAACGCCTCGAGACTCGTGTAAAAAGGAGAAAAAAAAACAGTTTTTCTTTTTTTTTATATTTATTTGGAGGCTGAAAAGCCGAGAGGTGAACGCGAGAGGCAAGAAAAGTTTGCTCGATTTTCGTGTGTCCACGAGAGAGACTACATATTGAGATTTTTATCTGCCTTAAGGGAGAGAAAGAGCTTCTTGGCTTCTTTGGCTGAGTGGATACAAGTTTCTCGTTACACTTTACTTTTCCTTTCCTTATTCTTGCGCATTTTATTGCTCTTATTCTCGTTCTCTATCGCGTATCGGTTACAGAAAACTTTGAAGAAAAAAGAATGCCAACTGTTGGATAAAAGAATAAGAAAGAGTAAAGAGAGAAAAACAATATTGTTAAATCGCACGAGTACGCGAAGCGCCTCGGTAACGAGCACTTCGCCAAAAGACTCTCAGCACATACACACATTTTATCTCATTCTTTTACCGACCTACAACATCCCTTTTCTTTCTCCATCTTGCACCTTTTTCCTCTCGATCTTTTACCTCTCTTTCTCTTTCTCTTTCTCTCTCTCTCTCTCTTTCGTTTTATTTCTCTCTGTCTCTATCTTTCTCTTTTCTTAGTGGCTTATTATTTTTATTTATTCAGTCCAAGAGTCTCGCACCTTAGCGACCAAGTTACTCTTTCAACACCATAAACCTTTTTCCTCCTCTTTTCGACTCACTTTTCTCCCTTTATATGCGCCTAGAGGTTCCCTCCAAATAATTTCTTCGAATTTATATCGCGTTTTATTTTATTTTTATCACTTTTCGTTTAATAAACTCGAATTCAAAGCTATCCAATAAAATACCAACGCAAAGCATTTCTTTCAGTTGTGAATCTTTTTTTTTTTTTTTAAGTATGTAAATAGACAAATTATCAGTATTATTATTTTTACTTTTATTTCAATCGTCGATATGAAAAAAGAGAGAAATTTGATTGGTTTTTGTTAAATTTTTATCGAGAGAATAATTAAAATGAATCCGTAACGATGTTCAAGAAACATCGTTTTCTATACAAAGTTGCATTTTGACTGATAAAAATATTGTTTTTTTTATTCAGCAGCCATAGAATCAATTTTTTTTTCTTCTTCAATTCCAGTGGACCAAAAATTCATCATTTTTTGGCGTGATTCGTTTTTTTTCTCGATGGCTGACTCTTTCGTACATTTTTTCGGCTTCTTCTGAATTCATTTCTCTCTCTCACTCTCTTCCTTTCTCTCTCACTCTCGGACACAAACCACGGCGTTACCACCGCGAAAGTAATCTTGGAACGGATCTCCGGTCCTCTTGGATTTATCGGCTTCGGTACAGCAGCAATCTCTCTCTCTCTCTCTCTCTTTCTTTCTTTATACATATATATAAAGTTTATGCGAACCTACCACGATCCTTGAGCAGTGTCCGCACGCCGTCATGGACACACACGTGCGTGAACGTCCCTTTCCTCACGGGGAATTGCGTGCTCGAGATGCTACCGTACGATAGGTCCTTCCAAAAACTTCCTGTCCTCAGTGGCGGTGTCTAAAGAGAGCGAGAGAGAGAGAGAGAGAAAGAGAGAAAGAGATGAAAAAAAAAGAAGAAAAGTCGTATCCCGCGAACGCGTCCTTCGTCGCCACCGATGCCCCGCGAGACTCGAACAAAAATGTGTTCTTTTTTTTTCCTTTTTTTTTCTTTCGTTACACACACGAGGTACTTCCTCGATCCACCTTTTACTCACCGGCCCTTTGACCAGGCGAAAATTCGCCCAAAACCAAAGATACGAGAAGATAATATTTATATGAAATTCGATTTTTATCCATGTGTCTGTATTTTTCGACATACAAACGTTTTACTACTGCGATTTTAATCGCGAATTTTTAATCGATTTTTCTTGGTCCTCGTTAATGAGAATGAATTTTTGATTTTTCCTCTTTTTTAATTCAAAACTTTAGAAAATCTGTGGAATTTGAAGAAAAAAAAATGCTTTAGAATTCGAGATGAATCTCTTGATTTATAATGCTATGTATTATTTTTCGATTTCTTAAAAATAAAATTTAATTTTAGTAAACCCGTTTCGAGTTATTTAATCGGCAAACAAATAAAATATAACGAAAAAAAAAAAAAAAAAACATTGACAAAGATTTGGAAATATTAGTGCATGTGCGGCTTTTTTTTTTTTTTTTTGGGTACCAAACCGAATAATAACTCGTTTCCAATATCTTTTATAAAATCTCGACAAAATATTTTCTTCTCTTTCTCTTTTGGTCCATTCGGAGACTGGAGATAAGAGTCGATCTTCTTGCTGTCGCCGGGATCGCTTTTCCCTCGTGAGAAATATATGTTTTGCGAGAGTCTTAGCTCTGCAGTTTCTTCCGCTGCTATCCCCTGTTACCTCCTCTCTTTTCGTACACACACGGCTTCCGAGAGGTGCTTCTGTACTTTTGCACGTTGGATGCTGCGCGAAGAATCGAGACGAGTATAAAAAAAAAAAAAGCAAAAGAAAAAATAAATATAAGAAGAGAAAGAGCAACATAAAGAAAAGAGAATCCAAGAGATCAACTGAGCAAAATAGAAAGAGATAGAAATAAATGTATACAAGAAGATTGAGAGAAAAAGAGAACGAGAGAGAGAGAGAGAGAGAGAGAGAGAGATGGAGCACGTTCGTAAGATCGCGTGACGGAGACGAACACGAGTCTCGATATATCAAACCGCTTGTAGGGCTAACTAAGGTTTGTAATGCCCGGGAGGGATACACGGGACACCACGGGGCTAACTAACGAGCGAAACACACCACCATATATATTTATATATTTATATATATCGATAGTAGACATATATATTGAAGAAAATAAATCAGCATCATCGTTTCAATCCACCAATCGTACTATTGATGGCATACAGAAACGTAAAACAGGTGACGATTTTCTGCTCGCTCGCCTTCACTGTGAGGACACAAACGCTAATAATTCTGACGCCTATATATCTTATTTTTATTTTATTTTTTATCTTGTTTTCCTTATTTTTCTTTCTTTTTTCCATATTTTAATTACTTTTTTACTGTGCTCGTTTTGCTTCCGTAGAGATTCTCATGATAACACGAATATACTTCGTTGATTTTTTTTTTTTTGCTTCATTTTATCTGGTTTCGTATGTGATTGAGAGTAAAGAAAAGGTTCGGGAGAAGAACTGATCGAAAAAATTCATTAGTACTATCAACGCCGAATTGATACGCACGTTTTTCAGTTTATTTTAAACACCTATCACCTCCTGTCAATTATTCTTTATTGGTATTACTTTTTGGCAGACAAACAACTTTCGGAATTTATTATTATTGCTTGGAGATTCGTTAATCATTTTTTTTTGTTTTTTTTTTCTTTTTTTTTTTTGTATTTAGGATTTGTTTTATTCGTTGGACATTTTTTCAACGATTTTTCCTTCTCGTTAATTCGAACTCTGATTTTTCTTGAGGATTTTGTTCCGTCACAGTCTTCAGGTTCATAAAAAATAGAGAAACTTTCGAGTTAAATGTTGGATATGAAACTTAGAACTTTGGAAATAATAATCAACTTTTTTAACTTCGAAACTAAATGATCAAAATTAGGGATTTTTTTTTTTTAAACAAATCTCGTCACGTGTTCGTCTGTCATTGAGAAAAGCGAGAAACAAAAATTTGATTACTAGTTTCGGAGTTTTTTTTCGTGAAATTTGAATTTTTTCATTTCTTTTCATTGAAACGCGTGTAAAATTCGGCAATTTTTTGTTTCACATATTTCGTACACAGAACTGTGAATCCTTTTGAAATTTTACACATTGTTTGAATATATATTTAAATATTTCCTGAACGAGTGCACGAAATTGAAAAAAAAATTCTGCAGGAAAATTCTTTGCTGATAAGACTATTAATTCGATCACTTATTTTTATTTTTTTTTCCTTTTTTGTTTTTGTTCGTTTCGAGTTTGTTTCGAATTCCATCGATACACTGTGTACCCTTACTTTCCTCATTGAGTCAACTTCACTGTGTATACGAAGCAACTTTTGGTTCTCGAGTGTTTCAGGCAATTAAGATTAAGGTATACCTGACTTCGAGTGTCGCCAGTTAGCTCTTACCTTCGTAACATCCAGGGCAAATTCCCCTTAGCAAAAATCTCCTCCGCACCTTTTTGGAATACACTCGCTCGCTCTCCTCGTATTATCGTCAACCAAAATCCCCACAACGTCTTATCTCGCAAACACGACGATCCCGAAATATTTACCTTTTTTCCAACTAAAAACTCGCATTCTCGACCTTTCTTCCTTTTTCCCTCCTTTTTTTTATTATATTTTTTCATTTTTTTAAGTGACTCGTCTCTATTCGGAGTGTGGAATTCTGTCTTAACGAAAAAAAAGTCTGTATCAAGCATTTTAACGTTTTGATAAAATGGTCCTGTGCAAATATATTTCGAAGATGAGGAAAAAATAAAATTTTTCAACAATTAATGAATTATCATTCATTTGGAACTTCACTATAAGTCCCAATTAAAATCTGCAAAAAAATGACGAAAAATTGAGTTCGAACTCGACTGAAAAAAAAAAAAAAAAAAAAAAAAAAAAACATTAATACGTGGATTCGAAATTCCAAATTTTCTAGTAAAAATGTTTTTATAATGAATTATTTGATTTCCGTGGTTTTATGATTAGAGGTTCGTGATGAATTAATCATTTTAATTAAATGGATCGATTTTAGTTTTTTTGTGATAATAATCACGAGTCAATTAAGCCAGCAAAGGCTTTTTTTTTTTTTTTGACCCCTTGTCGAGCAAAGTACGACGAGATTTGATTCAAAAATCAAAGTCTCGAAACTTTGACGTTTAACAAAATCGTAATATCACATCTACACTATACTTGACTGTGATGTAATGTACCGATGGCTATATTAATTCGAATCAGTAAAGGCCAAAGGCCAAAAAAGAAGGGAGGCAGGAGAAGGGGAAATATAATAGTGGCTCGTACTATAAGACACTTTCGGTAAAGAGCCTGAGGCGTCAAAAAAGCGGCTCCTTATATGCATATCTCTAAGAGACTTGACGAGAAGGTGATCCGTATCTCGAATCACTTTTTTTTTCTTCTCTACCTGTTTGCGTGTGTGTGTATTTTTTTTTCTTAACTCCCGACAAGCCTCTATAACGGAAGTTGGTTAAGAGAGCTATTTGGGTATGTGACATGGAGACGATGTATTAATTCTTTTACGAACGAACGCGTTGACGAGGTGTCTAATGTCATTATTTTCAAACCTTTTTTCTTTTTTTTTTTTTTTGCTTCTTCATTCTCGATCCCTCGCAGTTGTGACGTTTTGATTGTTTCGATAATCGTTCAATTAAATCGTTTCACTAAATATTTTTATTTCATTTACTTTTCTTTATCATCATTAATTAAATAATAAATTTAATTAATTAAAATCGGTAAGAAATTCAATCAATTTTTTACGAGCTTTAATTAGCAAAAAAACGAAAAATTGATGAAGTTTTTAATTTTATTTGTTAATGACATTTTCATTCATCTACTCGTCGATTTTTCTTCTCTCTTTCTTTCTCTCTTTTATCTCTTTCTCTCATCTTCACACTGATGACGTTGACACTCGTCTCGCAACTTTGCCGAGTTATTAGTCCAGCGCAACTTCCTACACAATTTTTACGCTCGACCAAACCGCACGCGGCACATGTTTCTCTTCGTTTTTGTTTTGTTTTTTTTTTTTTTCATTTCATTCTTTTTTTTTCTTTTATATTCATTTTATTTTTCTCTCTATGAGCCGGTTTGTATACGCGGCTCTCTTCGTATCGCGTGCCTCTGGTGGTCGAGTTCGATTGACTCGTTATGGAGGCGCGAGACCGCGACTAAATTGGTGATAGAACTCGACGAGACAATTTACAACGGAATGATAAAGGGTAAGAAATAAATTAACGTGGCAATGAGGCACGTATTAATAATTCGTGCCTTAATGCCAACACGTTAAGACTATTCATTAGAATTCTTATGCTCTTTTCTGCATGATATTCACTTTAATATCATTATTATTCATACTCAATTGATTTACATATTTTTTTTCGTTTTTTTTTTATTGATAAATAGCATCGGTGTTAACACCAACAATCCATCAATAAAACTCGCTCACAATTATTCTATTGTTTTTCAATAATTTTCGAAATAATTTATTTATTTATAGAATCGATTGAACCTTAAAGTTCGTTTTTTTTTTAATTCAAAATATGAAAAAATAATTAGCAAAACACTCGTTAAGATTATCGATAACGATTATTCCATTTTATTTTTCGTATATTTCATTGAAAAAAAAAAATTTATAGAATTTATTTATAATATTTATATTTTATCGTAAGAATAAAATTTTAATTGATTTTTTTTTTAATCTGCTTTGTTATAATTATTTTTATTATTTTTTACCATTACTGTATTATTCAAATGAAATAATATAATTAGTTTTATCGATACTAAATTGATTTATATGCTTGATACAAGTTTTCAAATGTATAAATACACTTCGATAATATATTGATTAATACGTCAAGTTCCAACATGGTTTTCTCGTTAATCAAAGATCGATTAACACCAAGATCAAAGTAAATAGTTCTCGTTCGTGATAAACGATATTTCTCTGGCCTTTTGCATTCTTTCATTTGTACTTAAACATTTTTTCGAATCTTGAAAATACATTTTTTTTCTACTGATTTTAGTCACTTTTCTTGAATTTTGAAAAAAGTGAGAGAGAGAGAGAGAAGAATTTTCGTATAATCAAGGAAACAGTCGAGAATTTTTTTTTTTTTTTTTTTTTCATTTTCAATTTTTCGTGATAAAATCGAGTGGAAATTTATTCGAACAAATTCGTAAGGAATATAACTCTGGAAACGAAAACTATGGATAATTATCGTTCTCACCGCAGTTGTCTTGTGAGTTATTGGAAAAATTTCGATAAGTTCATGTGGACACTCAAGGGGAAGACTATTTTAGTCAATCTTTCACACGATAATCATTCCCTAATGCAACCACTACGAGAATTTACATCCATTATGTATGGCACATTTAACGTCGATGTTTTTTAAACATTTAACGGTGTTTCTTTTTTTACCGTATACCAAATTTTTTAGAGAACCACGATGGGACATACATGGACCTTTTGTTGACACTTCGTTTTTATTATTTAATTTTTTTTTTTATATTTACGTTCATTATTTGCTAATCGCATGAAAAATCGTGTATCAAAATTCTTATAATTTTTTTTTTTTTCCAATAAAATTTCGAATTGCTATTTTTGTTTAAAAAAGTAAAGTTGTAATCGTTTTTCTGGATTAGATCATCATTAACAATCGTTTGAAATTTTTTGCTTGTTTTCCAAACGAAATTCATGAGCGAATTTGACAAATAATCGAACCATCTAAACACGAGTTTCGAAAAATTGAATAAAATTCAAAAAAACGTTAATAAATGGTCGAAAAAAATGGTTAAAAACATGAATTTGAATGAAAAATTGACATTTTAAGTCGGAACTCCGTATGTCGAGATACTTAATGCCTGTACGTTTTAAAACCGGTGTTAATTTTCGATAAAGAAAAGCAAGTGAGTGCAACTTACTCGATTCTCGCAATACTATAATAGAGATTGGAATTGAAACGAGAAGAAAAATAACTACGTTTTAACGAAAAAAAAAGAGAAATAACATTAAAAATAAATGCACGATCGTACTTTGGAGAACGAGTAACTTTGCAACAGGTTTTTCATCGATTAAAAAACCATAACCGGACGAGTCGAGAGACACCCTCGCATGCTCGTGGATATACGAATGACTCAATTAGGTGAGAAGCGTGGATGAGAAAGAGATCTTGAATTCTTTTCCCCCTCCCCATCGTCCAATGACTTTTTATCCGGTTCGAGAAGAGATTAAAAAAAAAAAAAAAAAAATGCGCACCGTATTTCTAAGATTGCTCGTCTAATTAATGATTTTTAAAATATCAATGATTAGAAGAGAATCGAGAAAAAAAAACAGACGCACAGACGTAGGAAAAAAAATTGTGCGAATAGCGGGAAAAAATGAAATATTAAAAATTCGGAATAAAATCGATTTGACAAAGATAAATGAATAAAAAAAAAAAATAAGATCGTAAAATTTTGAAAAATGGGAAAAAAACGTTTCGGACACGGAGAAGATTTGGGAAAAAGTGTATTATTTGGAGGTGAAATATGTTATCAGCAGGTGGTCTTGTCGTAAAAACAGTTTCGATCGGTTCTCGTTCACTCCCACATTCACGAAATGTCTCAATTAGTGCGTGGCCAAGAAACGAAGATACAAACGAATCAAAGAGAGACGAAAATGGAGGGAAAAAAATGTAACTTTTTCGTATACATTTGAACGAAACACATCGTCGCTCTCCCACTTTTTCACTTTTTTTTTTATTTTTTATTTATATAACGACAACTAATGGAACGATAAACAAGCAAAATCGTGGCTTAATTGCCCTGAAAATTCTCCACTAAATATTTCTTTCGAAAAAATTCTTATACTCTCACGTTATCCCAGCGGGTAGTCCACGCCGATCAAGGTGAAAAAAAAAATTCAATGAAACGAAGAACAACAAAAAATATTTTATAAGATACAAATAAAAAAATAATAAAAATATAAAGAAAAACAACGAATTCACACAATTCAGAGAAACACCCTTGGGTGTGACTACGAATAGCTCCATTATTTTTTATTGTTAAAAATTGGGCTCTAACGAGACCCCCACTGTTGTTGCTTTTTTGATCAAACTCAGGTGACATGAGACGTTCAGTTTCGAATTGCCGAAAATTCTTACGAATGTCATTTATTTTATTTTTTATTTTTACAACAATAACAAAAAAGTTTTAACTTTTGCAATTTATTTGACGTGGAAATTTCTGTTGGTTAATTACAAAAAAAAAAAATAATTCAAAAATTGTCTCCTCTTGAAACACGACTTGTAATTTTTTTGTCATCTTTTACCACCAAAGTTGTCGTGAGATGTTTTCTTCCGATTAAAGGATAATATCGGAGCAAAAAAGAAAAAATAAACCGATCCTCGAAGAGCCTACGAATGACTCAATTATTCGCTTCGAAAAGTAACAGAAAAAAACCCCATACTGACAAAATAATTCGGAGGCTCGACTCGTTGAGAATTTCGTGACGGTCAGTTTCGACCGCGAGAAGATCGTATGAATTATGTCCTTGCTAATGATATATTTATCCTGGATCTTCACAAAAAGTCTTTGAGAATTACGCGAGAATACTAAGAAACATGTCTCCACGCTGCCAAAGGGAAACCGCCAATTTACCGATTCATCGCAAATTCTCATAAAAACGGAGGATTAAAAAAAAAAAAACCTTTTCATCCCTTTTGAGGTTTCTTCATTTTGTATTTTTGCATATTTTACAAAACTTACATTTGTGATAATTAAAAATAAATGTATTTATAATTATGAGATTTTTAATCTTTTCTCAAAATATTTCGTGGTTTTTTTTTTTTCACTAAAATATCATATTTAAATTCGTATTTATTTAAATTTAACGTTAATGAAAATAAATCGTTGAAATTGTCGTCCATTTTTGTTGTTGTTGAATTTTTTCGTTTCGATTGTACTCGATCATTCGGTTAATTGGTTCGTACGATTCAACACACTCGCTAGCTGTGAATTTTTCTCTTTTCGTACGGTGCGGACGTCTCTATTTTTTCAGGAGTCGTTCTCGGGTCCAAAAAAGATATAGTCACTATATTTGGCAGTGGAGGACTCCTGGTGAAAACAGGGACCATCGAGAAACCGCGGGGTCAAACCGGGTGATTAATCACCGAGCCTCGGGCTCCACACGCGGTTACCTCCAATCCTTTACCGATAGAAATATCCAGACACATATATGTGCACACATTTGTTAGTACACCGTTGGGTGGAGTCCGAGAAACGAGACGTCCTGGCGTGAACGAACTAACGAGAATAATAGGCTCTCAACGAGAACAAAAAATAATAAAAAAATTTCGAAAAAAATATTAAAAATTCCATCGAAACAACGAAACATAACAAATTAATACAAATGATAAAACGAGACTTTTCAATTACGACGAACTAACGAGTAAATACGTAAAAAAAAACGTCGCATAATTGTCAAGATCGATGAGTAGAATTTCGTCTTCTGTAAAAAAAATTTTGCTCAACAGATTAGTATAGACTTTAGTTTTTTTTTTTTTTTTTGAATCAAATGATAACGAACGATTTATCAAAAAAGGTTAAGAAAAAAGGCAAAAAAGTACTTTTGCACCTGCTCCAAAATGCATAAGAAATTCCTCAGACTCCTGAGTCGTTTGCAGAGAAAGAAGAAAAAAACCATTGAGCCCACAAACGCGACTATTTGAAGCCCAAACATACGCAATTTTGTGATTTATCTTTGCGCCGATCGCTCCCGCTCTATTTTTCTCTCTCACAAATATGTCTTTAGTTTGTTTTGTTTTTTTTTCTTATCTTTGACCGAAAAGTCCATAAATTATGCACCATTAAATCGATACAGAAAAATTCCGGTTGCACATTGCCGTTGGCGAGTGTTTAGCGATCTCCGGTAGAGATCAAAAGCTGCGAGGATCGAAAAAGTGGGTCGTCGAACGAGAAAGTGTTGTTACTCTGGTACAGATATCAGTTTGTCGGGGTGAACCAAGATGTAAAAGAAACAACAAAAATTATTGACTATAATAATAATAATAAGGAATTGGAAAAAAAAAAAAGAAATGTGAATAAATTGATCGGGAGAACGCGGTGTAATATCGAACGGTGAACTCGCACGACCGGAAAGGATAATAAATTGCGCGTATAGATATATTTCGTGATATACAGGATAATAGCACGTACGGAGACACGTTGTACACGCACGACAACTCGTATCATTAAATATATTTATATACATATAGATATATAGATATATATATGAACTAAATACCTTAAGGTATTACATAAATCAATGGCGGGGGGAGGAGGGGGGGGGGGTGGTAGATAAAAAATTTGTTGTTTTACACTTAGCCACACCTAGGACGAAAATTTCTTACTCAAAAGCAGTATTTAGATAATGTTTAACAACCTGATAATTTGACGTTAGTTACAGACCTCGTTCGATAGCGTGAAAATCGTTATCGGATATAAAACGCCTTTCGTTATATTTTTTCGACACACTCGACTTCACTTTATAGCGCAAAATCTATCGAATTATTCGTCGATTTTATAATAAAAATTATGGAAACTTTAGTGATTATTGTCTGTTGAATAAATATCGATTTCGAACATTGATCAAAATACTTGACGAGCAAACGATTTTTCGTTATTTTTTATTTTTTTCCCTTATTCAAAACGCGAGGTTCCTTGTCGCCTCTTACAAATCGATCTATTAATTAAAAAAAAAAAAAAAACTGCATTTGAATATTTTTTCTCACATTTGACTGTTTTTATTATTCAAAAACGATGTTAAAACATTTTTTCCAATTCACCTTTCTTTTGAAATTCAATAAATTTTTGTTGTCAGTTTAATTTGTGAAAAATTGTCTGAACAAAAAAATGGCCCTCCCCGAATGAATATTTTAACACCATCGATGGAATATTCTCGTAAAAAAAAAATTTTCAAATTCCATTAGCAGCATTGTCTTTGGATGATTAATGTCACGAATAATTTTTGAGCTCACACCTATAACCGGCCATTTGTACGTGTTAAATGCATATACATATATAGCGAGACCCAATGGCTTCGAAATAACTAGAGGGCTGTATAGAATCGAGAATTTAAAACCATGGACAGTTATGATAGATGCAACAATTATGATAAACATAATCGATACGTTATTTATGATAATATTATGAACGACGGAAGCATGAGAAACTCGTTTACGTCCGTACAATTTTTCTCAACGCTCGATCCCATGTTTATTAATTCATATTTATACATATAAATAAATAATAACTATATTACAATATAATAAATATTTATAAAACATTGATCATCGAAAAAGCAAAGTTTACGTACGTTTTTTTTTCATTTTATTTGATTTTTTCCCTTATTTTCAAATAATTTCCAACATTTTGTTGTTCAAGTTGACGTTTTTTTATATATATATTCACATCTCATACGTGTCTTTGTATTTTTCATACCTGCTCGAAACTCAAGCACGTTAAATCGTTCGTTTCTTCGAGTCGAACATTATGGGGCGCGAGAACAAGTCTTCGTTCATCTCTGCGGGAGATGATCGATAAGTTTCGTACATTTTTACACACACTTATGAACTGGTGTACGTATGTGGTTATGGAAAAGTGTGTATAGATATAAATAGTATTATCGCGTCAGTGGCAAGATGCAAGCTGTTATGTTCACGTCACTCGAAAATGAGAAAGACTCGATGAGCGACGTAAAATTTCATCTCATCTCGCTCTCGCACTCTCCTCATTCATTTTTCCTTCCTCACACTTTCTCACTCGCACCTATCCTTCGACAAATAAAACAAAACAATGCACAAGTTCTTTTTTATTATTCTTCTTCTTTTACCACTCAGTCTTTTCTTACGTCACTTACACTCGAAGATCACTTTTTTTTTGCCTCTCTTTTTTTCATCTTCTATATCTTGATCATCTTATCGCTTGATTTTATTATCCCGTCATCGAGATCGACGCCGCTACTCACCAATCGACTCGTCCCCGTTGATTCGAACTTACGCGCCAGGCGTGTCCGAGATCGATTCGTTACTTTTTTTTTCTCTCTTTCTCTCTCTCATGACGATCACGCGGTCGCAATCTTTTCTCGTAAATCACACTCTAGTAAAATTTTTACTCAATTAATTACTTAATACTTTACTTTTGAAATTTTTACTTTTTACTTTACGAATTTTAAACAATTAAACTTGGAATTCGTCTAACGCATGCCTAACGCGTGAACCTCCTTAAAATTGTATATTTTTTTTTTTTTTTTTTTTTTTTTTTCAATTACGTACCTTAATGACGTGTATACTTGAAGCAAAGGGGACTAAGAGAGTTCCGTGTTGTTCTATGTACAAGGTCTAATGAATATAATACCTCTCCCACCCAGTTGCGAATGAAGCTTCCCTCGTTCGTGAAATTGTCAGGAGGTTGGTTCATTAGCGATGCTGCTGGCCAACGGTCGAGTATAACGCATCGAGCGCGTGGGTGGCTTCTGTAGATCGGTAACGATATACGTATATACATATAGATTATTTAAAGTATAAATATATACTCGATGCATTTGCTACTGAACTTCCGGATTCTCTGATCGTCTTCTCGAATATCAAGCAAACTCTAAGTGGTAGCATTTTAATTAAACATTCAATCGTTGTAAACAAACAAAAAATGCCTAATTCACAAAAAGAAATTAAAATAAAAAAATTTTTAAAAAATAGAAAAATAAAAAAATACTTAACAAAAAAAGTAATCGAGTTATTTAGATCTCGAAAGATTTTTATTTAATCGAATTTCCTCCATTAACCAACATCCTCATTAACTTGGTATCATTATGACAACGAACACCCAATTAAATTTTCACTATATCTTACGTTTTACTCATTACTTTCAAAAGTGTCAATTATCATATTTCTTCAAAGGGGAAAAATAAAAATTAGAGTTATTTCCAAGAGTTACTAAATCGTTGAAGAATGAAAAGATTTAAAAAAATATATATTGTCGTACGTCAGTTCATTATTAATGATGCTTATTACAGATTAAATCCCACGTATTTTGTCTTGGATGTTATTGCACCGGTTTGTCGTACGATAAAGTTACTATTGTATCTCTACTCGTTTGTACACCATATTTGCTCTTATACTTATTTCATTGTAATTGAATGTATTAATAAACTCTAATGTCCATTTACTTTAAAGCATCGTATTTATGTCACTCTCGCGTTCGAAACTTCATTTTTTTTAACCTAAAATCTGGAAAAGATTTTAGAAAAGACGGAGAAATAAAATAATAATTTCAATAATAAATAATTATTGAAATTAATTATATTTTATTATTATTTATATTAAAAGGAATAAAACTTGGTTATAAATGTTGAATACAGTACGTAATAGTGTTATAAAAATGTAACATACTTTTTGGAGTACCTGTTACATAGTTGGCCGTAAAGTTACCGCAAATTCCATTTAATTACGCGTCTGTGCACAGTCTCCAAAGAAACAAGAGAGAACACCTCCAACAACCCTCCTTTGAATTCCCAAGTTCTCGCGGCGCTGTACCTCGAACAAGACTCTTATTCGTATTCTCATTTTATCTATATATATATATATATATATATATATATATATTTAACATAGTTACGAGTAAGCGAAGCTGTAAGGAGGTAAACCCGGAAAATACGGCGCTCAACTAGTTGTAAAGCCCCACGGGGAATCCCCTGCTGTGCGAGAAAAACCGGCCAAACATTCTTAGACTCTCTTTTGTGCCAATTATCGCACTCTTTACGTATATTCGCTCGTTCTGTCCTACGTAATGAAAGTACGACCAGTTATGTTATATTTTGCTTCACATAATCATACCAATTTTATGCAGTATTTTGACCTTGTATTATTATTATTTTTTCTTCCAATTCACTTTTCTTTGTAACTTTATTTTTCTTTTGTTTTCAAGTTTTTTTTTTTTTAAGAAATCTGAAGTATTAAAGTTTTGTGATTTACGGTTTCGTTATCGTTCGAAAGTCTATGACTATTTTCTCTTGATTTTTATTGACGAATCGTTTTTATTATTTGTACTGAAAAAAAAAAAATTTTTGTGAACGTTGATTTTTAATGTTTTTCGTTATTAATCGATCGATTGTTATCGAAATTCATTCCATTATTCGCCATTTATTTAAAATAAGAAAATGTACTTTTTTTCTGATTTTAATTAATTTATTTATTTTATTGTGTTTTGGTTGCAGAAGCTCCTGGTGAATTTGGTTGGGTTTTGACGTTAGTGATCGTTTCTTTGGTTTCCGCTGGTATCGGGGCTGTCGTCATGGTCACTCTTCTTCATTGTAGAAGGTACAAATTTTCTTTTATTTCGTTGTTCAAGTATTTATTCGAAAATCCTGAATTTTTTATTTTCCCAAATTAACGACAACGAATCGCCACTAATTCGATGTAAAAATATCGTTAATCACAAAAATGTTTATTGTTTTTCGTATTTTCTAATTATTGTTGCAATAAATAAACTGGGAATTTGTATATTCTCGAATTAATGAATAAAAATCAACGAAAAAATCATTCAAAATGTAAACAAATGTTTTAATATCAATTATTCCATTGTAAAAACTGTAAATAAATTGTTGTTTTGTTTATTTTGTTGCAGATTAAAAAGTGCAGGAAGCAGAGGTAAGAATTGACTTTTTTTCCCACTCAAATAATCTAAATAATGTGATAAATTATATTTAAAAAGCGTTTAAAAGGTGAAAGAGAAAAAAAAACAAAAGATCGATCGATCTCGTGACCTCTAACTTTCCATTCCATTATCCTCCATTGTTCGGTCGTATTAATATATTCCTTCTGACATCTTCTACGATCCCTTACCCAATTACCCAATATTCCGACTTCAATGTCTTCCGGCCTTAAGTTTAGAACATAATAAAAACTTGTCGTTTTTTTTTTTGATGAATAAAAAAAGATATTGTTTTTAAAAAATGATAAAGAAGAAGGAATATTTTTCTCTTCTTCGCGCGTGAGATTAAGATCCGATCGTAATCTCGATATCGTTCGACCATGTGAAAGTCACGAGACAAAACGATATTCCGACCATGAGAAATTAGAGGTTAGAGTTTGATCAGTTTCGAAATAAAGTCCTTTTACATCTTTCTTATAGTCTTGAGAAATTTTAGCCTTGTTCACTCTATTCATTAACATTAATTATGTGTTAATTTAATGCTCGTACGATTTATTTATTACGAAAAAAAAACTCCAGGGATTTCATTTTAATAATCATAAAAAAAAAATCATAAGATAAAATTTAATAGAACGAAAATTGAAGGAAATTCAATGAATTATTATGATTATTTAATCAACAACAGAAATTATTTCCAATTTGTCTGCATACGATTTATAATTCTGCCTGAAAAATCCATAATTCACACGTCATCCGATCGACGACGCGTTAATGGGAATTTTTGTTGTGGGTCAAAGGGAATAAGAGAAAGATTAAAAAAAAAAAAAATGATCTCCCGTTTGAATGATTTAAATCTCGATCATCTCGTGCGAGCTTCTACGTTGGAATGTCACTAACACCGAGGAAACGACTTGGACTTGAAAAAAAAAAAAAAAAAATGAAGACAAGAAGTGTTTGAACGATTGAAAATTGAGAGAAAAAAATAAAAAGTAGAAATTTGGGCCCTTAGGATCATTTATAACCGTTGGAAGAGTTGAATGAGCCATAATCCGATTACTTATACACTCGTAACGCAACTGACACATTTTTTTCTATTTATTCCATGAGGATTTAGTGATACCGTTCACGCCTCGACGTGACAAGAGGAGAACTCTTGAAATATAAAATAGAAAACACGAAATCCTTTACGCTCTTTGGCCTCGAAGTCGAGTGACAAATGTTAAGGACACGTGGATCGATGAAAAAAAAAAAAACAAAAAAACAACAAGTTTCAATACAAACGGTGGTTATATTTATTTTTTAAATTAATCAAATTCTTTCGATCGTCAAAAAAAAATCAGTAAAAACAAAAGTTTCTCACACTCAAATTTCTCGTTATCTCTTTCCTTTTTTGTTGTTTTTTTTATTATTTTTTAATGTTTTTCATTATTTCTTCTTGCCATATAATAACCGCTTCTCTTGCGGTCTCTGTGATCTACAAAAATCTGCGCACCGCCCAACGTGTATCAAGAACATTAAATCTATAACTATATACGTACGAATATGACACGAGGAGCTCGATATGTACGTTCTTATACATGTGTGTATAAGAGAAAAAAGAAACGAAAAACGTTGCGCTTGTACGATGACGCGAGGACAATGAGGCCCAGACTTTGAGAGCGTAGAAAAAAGAATAAAAAATGAAAGAAAAACGAAGCCCTACCTTTCATACACGAGCTCATGTCATAATGCTTCGTTTTCAATATGCTCAGCTTCGAATATATGGCCATGGATAGGCAGAGAAAAAAATGTACATTCAGAACTCACCTCTTTTTTTCTTCATAACCAAACATATTTTATTTTTTCATATATATATCTATACATATAAATAAATTCTCACCTGGCACTCGAATATAAACTGCAATGAATATTCCAGATGTTAGATATTACGTCAAATCTCATGACAGTTCGGGATCAAACGTAATAACGGGTTAAGGCATCAAGAATTCAACGTCCCTAACAAAAAAATAAACCGAGGGAGAACATCGGAATTTTTGCCTCCTCGATCATGTGAAATTTCATCGGCCAATTCTCTCGATCCCTTCTCCTCCTTATTTTGACCCTTTTGTCCTTTGACCATTTATTGAAATATGACCTAATTTTATGCCTCGTAAAACATCCCTGTGATCGTTTTGAAAAGACATAAAAGAAAGAAAAAAAACACATTTTTGCTTGAGATTTTTAAATTCAATTGTATTTTTCGATGCTGAATTTTTTCGAATAGCATTTGTAACGATGCAGCTCACAATAATGATTTTTCGTAGTGCAATTATTATAAATAAAATTTCGACAAAGAAAAAAAAAAAAATAATTTACATATTTTTTAATGTTTTTTTTTTTTTTTGCTTTCACGATAGAAATGTTGAATGTTTACAATCGCTTTGTAGATAAACCAAGTTTCGTCCACTTGAAAATTATTCAACGTATAAAATGTGAATCGTAATTATCTATTTTCAGCGAGTTGCTGTGGTGTCGGGGTCGAAGAGTCGAGTAATCAGGAACCGGTTGGCAATGGTCCTGGAGGAGTCGCCGGGGGTGGCGGTGTCTCCGTCATACCGGATCGACCACCCCTGGAACTCGACAAATTGCCCCCTTATCACGACGTGACGCCAAGACCCGGTTAGTATTGACATAGAAAAAAAGAGACATACGTAAAAAAGTTAATAAAAAAAAATTTTTTTTTAATGAAAAAAAATCAACACTCCGAGAAGTCTCGAGCGATGAAAATTTTGCTGCGTCTCGATCTGGTCTCGAGAAGAAAAATTTTCATTTACTTTGACAGGCTCATTAATTCGACACCAAAGTATTTCTAATTCGAGAAATTCTTAATTCTTATTAATTTAACTTTTAATCGTTGAACAAAAAATTATCCATTTTTTTTTTAAATTACAAGTAACGAGAAGTGAATCATTCGAAAATTCTTACATGGAATAAAAATTTATAAATAAATTCGATTTAAAAAAATATGGACTCTTAAAAAATCATTAATTTCCCATGGGAAATTATTTGAAATTAATTTTTTTTATTAATTTATTTACTCTCGATTTTAATAATTCGAATAATATTAAAATAATGAAAATTCGTAAAAAAATATTGAGCCTCACAAATTTGATGTATGGAATAAAAGGTTTGTTTTGTTTTGTTTTGGTATTATTCAAGGTCACAATGTTTGGTCGTGGCTTGGATCACGAAGGGGCGGAGGTACAGCAGGAGTTGTGGCAACTCCACTGACTCTACCGCAACATCGATGCGCCATGAACCTTCCGGTTGAAAATCATTACACACACATGCAAACGGACGAGGCCCTTTACGCGGAGCTCGATTCACAAGCAGCGAGTTACGCGAGTGACCTTCAACTTCAATTAAGGGGTAGTTCGACGTACGTCGGTGGGACAACGTCGCCTCAGGTTCACGACGACGATGACGATTATCATGAGCTCGATGCGGCACGACTGCACAGGCGTTACGGCGGTGGCAGCGCTCGTGCAAATGCCAGTGAAAATAGTACATTAAAAAAAGAAACTCTCAGAACCAGACACAGTCAAAGGTAAACAAAAAACTCTTCGAACATATTTATCAAAGTTACAAATATAAATACAATTTTTTGACAAACGTCAAATTTTTCATTTGCACACTCAATTTTATGCGTAAAAATAATTTAAAAAATTGAAGAAAATCTATTCAATACCAAATCAATGGCAGTTTATAGTTAGAGACTGGAAAAGATTAAAGAAAAAATAAAAACAAAAATTTTACGCATGACTAGCAGCTTCATGAAAAAATCAATGAAAATATTTTTATTTTTATTTTTTATTGTTTCAAAGGTTAAAAGAGCCGGATTATGAGATGTACGAAAACGGTCCAACGAGTCCAGTGCCACCGAGTCAATTAACGAACGGTCATCATCATCATCACCATCATCATCATCATCACCATCATTTGCATCAGACAGCGATGCGTCTCGGTAATAATACAGGAGGTAACGTTGAAACAAATCCTTCGTATCAAAATACGGGATATACGGGAAGTGACGCGGAGCCGGATGGCCCGTCGTTGAGTAGTGCACCGAGCAGCGCTTATTACAGTGATTTGAGCTCAAATTCGACGAGTCAACAACAACAACAACAACAACAACAAAATAATCAACAAACAACAACGCTGGCAATAACGTCACCAGGCTCGGGAACAACGTCGCATCAATCATCGAGTCATCAACCAACGAGCACCACCGAATCGTCCAATCAACAATACAGACTGGCAGCAATAAACGAGGGTACGACACCCTCCGATTATATCTGATAAGCAACTAATTTTACTCGAAAATCTTAATTTAATTCCCGAAAATAGGACAAAGGTACGTTTTTTTTTTTATTAAAAAAAAAAACATATATAAATAATGATAATTTATTAGTCAAAAAATTGAAAGAAATATTCGTTCTTAGTCAAAACAATCGAGTACAATATTTTGGTTTATTTTTCAAATTCCTTTTAAATCATTATTTGTACGCGTACGAAGATTTTTATGTCCTAAAGAATGAGAAATTCGTGACGATCAGCTGATCGCGATAAAACGCATAAGTTTCGGTTTTTGGCCGCGCGAGTAACGAGAATTGACGAAAATTCGTAGAAATGACATTTTTTTTTAGAAATTTTTATGATTATTAGTGTTTTCTTTCATTTTTTAATCTTCAATTTAATTGAAAAATATTTGTACGCGTAGCAAGCAACTATTTCAAGTTCACTGAGACTTTAAATTCTTTCGATAAATTTCAGAAGCTTTCCATTGTTTATTTTACGAAGACGGCGATTGTTTTTTATTTTCTCCATTTATTCTTTCTTTCTTTCTTCTCGTTTTTCATTCTTCCCGAGTTTTATCAGGAATAGCGTATCGCACAGGCGGTTCTAATAGACACGTAATTCCACGAGTCCTTTGATAATGATACACTCACGTTGTCGTCTTCATAGTCTCGCATGTTTAAACTTACCTCGTATCGGCCGAACTCTACGACATTGCCCAAGGTCTTATAATCCGGGTTTCAAACAGTCTCTATATCTCTCCCTCTCTCTCTCTCTCTCTCTCTCGCTCTTACTGTCTATACACACTGTAACGCGTTCCTCGACCGAACACAATCGACTCCACTATACTTTCGTGATCTCGTGATCTAATCGCGCGAAAATCTCTACCCCGTCTCTCCTCCTCTTCGTCGTTATTTTTTATTTTATTTTTTCCATCTTTTTTCGTTTGTTTTTTGTGTGTGTTTTTTTTTCGTTGTCAAGTTTTTTTTCTCGTCTTTGTGGCTTCCTCGCGGAGTTTACCTTCGTTCCTTCTTTTCTTTCTCCTCTCCTTCGATCTCTTATTTATTTTCCATTTCTCTACCGCCTCCCGGACTATACAATCTACGGTTATGTATATGTGCACATATTTTTATATGTATATATTTATGCAGTATGAATCCTGGCGCTTTATCCACACTATCTCCCAAGATCTATTCTCGTCGACTCTGCCATTTTGTTTTCATTTTTATGCCATTTTTTGTTTTGTTTTTATTTTTGTTATTTTTTTTCGTTACTTTTGTCCTTTTTTCATCCCCTGACTCGTACGATCCTCGATCTATATCTATATTTTTCGTAACGTTTCGCGTTATCGATTTTATCGACCCTATTCCTCCTCCCGGCTACTCGACTATCTCTCGATTCTCTTCGCTCTGGTTGCCGTTGTTATTTTTTTCTTTTTTCATCTCTACAAACGAGTGCTCTCTACGCACTTGTCGAATTAGTGCTTGTTTACAGTGGAGTGAAAATATTCTTGTTTCTATTTTTATTCTATTCTCCTTTACGATTTACTGATGACGTTTGCAATATTTTCTAAGTAATTTTTTTCATGTTCGTCGATTTGGATTCTAGGCTCTTTTCCATAAATAACCTCAAAATATATTTTTACTGGTTTTTTACGAGGTTTTTCGACTTTCTAATCCCGATTTATTTAACAACATTTTTATTCTGGACAAATGGGCAAGAAATATGAACAGTAGAAAATCCTGGGACATTGAACTTTTGGTTGTGGAAAAAAACATCGATATATTCGCGAAAGAGAAGAGAAAGAGAGAGAGAGAGAGCGGGAGAGTTGATGAAGTTATTTGGTCGAAACAGGTGTTTCTCGTAATTCGACGTTTATTGGTAGAGTATTTCGTGCCTTTTGATGATGGCCAAAACGTACGAAGTATTCTGCCTAAAGCGATGTCGAACAGAGCGCGAGGTTTCTCTTTCTGCAACTTCTTTATCCTCTTCAACCAACCCCCTCCTTTTTTTTCTTCAATTCATTTTTAACTTTTTTTCGGTTGGCTTTTTTTATTTATTTGCGAGGATTCGTCGAGTACCCGTGTACTTAACTGGTGTACGAGGGACGTAGCGTGAGTGTACAGTCTCGGTAGAACCTCGACGGAAACAAATAAGAACGAAGAAAAAAAAAACAAAACACAACGAAACCGTTTCGCTCCCATCTTTTTTTCTACCATTCAGTCGCGGCGTGCCCTCACGCAACAATTGCTCAAAGACGCGAAAACCAATCAAAAACGTTAGACTCCGGGATGGGATCACGAAGGTCTACGTTGCCGGACCGAGGAGAAGAAAGGAGAATTAAGAAATAAAAAGCTAAGAAAAATAAAAGAGTGGAAAAGAATTTAAAAAATTAGTAATTACTCAACTTCGTGCTAATATTTTATTTCAATTTTTTTTTTACTATCCTTCGTCAATTACTCGTGAAATGATTGTTGCCTAGAAAACTTGTTTTCGTACATCGAAATATTTATTGAACTTTATAATTATTTTCGAAAAATGGCTCATAAACACTTAACAAATTTTCCCCAAATTTTAAATTTCGTCCAACAAATAATGACTCTAAATTTTAATAACAGTCCAAATTGTTCCGTTTTGTTGAAACGTTTACATTTTTTACGAAAACACAACTGTGCAGTTATCGCGCGAGAGTGACACGAAAATACTGGATGATAAATCACGTTCTTATTTTTTAAGAATCTCCCAAACATAAACAACCTTTTGACACTATTTTTTCACACTCGCGACTCTCCAACGTTAAATCTCAAATCGTAATGAATATTCGTTCACATCTAAACGTCACATTAATCAAAAAACAGTACGTAATAACTGCAAACTGAAACTGCGACTATTTCGAGGTTACGTACGCGTCCAAATCCTCCCCCCACTTCGTGTTCTCAGAAGTACAATTTTTCAACACTCAAGTGTCCTACTGTCGTCTCTTGATATACTTTAAAAAAGCATCAGGATGAAAAAACATTTATTTAGAGTATAAAAATGAATAAAATAAGAAGATTATAAGCGAATGTATATATTGTATATCATTTTATATTATCATATATATATATATATATCAACATAAAAGTACATAGTGTTCAACGTGTATATGTTCAGTCGAACGATACTTACACGCAGTTTAATTTATTAGGGACCCCGAAGGAAGGCACAAAGTAGCCTTTAGGGCTATATATTATACATATATACATAAAAGTAACATTACATACGCGTTGGGGAACGTTACAGCGAGCGAAAAGCAAACCAACAGATGCAACAATGCGCGAGCCTACCAGCGGCGCAATAATTAATTGCCCTCTACTCCTCTCCGGTCACAATGCACCACGAAAACGAAAACGTGGAAGAAAAGCAATATATATATATATATATATATATACATATGTGTAACGAAGGAATCCCATGAGTTCAGTGTGCCCCATCGGGAGCTCCTTTTATTCCTTATCGATGCTCTCGCCGGCATCCTTTCCACAAGAAACTTCAATGAGACAACCTCACCAAGTATTTTACTTTTATTTCTTTTTTTTTTTTTTTCGACCCCATAACAAGAAAGAGCTTATCATTGAAATTCTTGAAAAGCCAATACCCCAATCAGCGTACAATTTGTCATTGAGAAGTGCACCTCGACGCGTTAATTAACGCAAAAAATTTAAGACTGGCTCTCTCGCAATCTTTTGTTTATCTTTTGTCCTTTTTTTTCCTCGTCTCCGAGTTAATGATCGACCTAGTCTCGATTTTTTGTTTTGATTCCGATTCTAATTCTTGTTATCATTGTGGATGGTATCGAAGTTTTCATCGTTGAAAACAACGACAAAAAAATCGATTTATTTCAATTCATTTTTTTTTGTTTTTTCATAAGCTTGATGAATTTTTCTACAGAACTTTATTATACATTTCATACGTATTTCGTGCAGAAACAAAATGTCGGCTCGTTCGAACGATACAAACTTCGAAATCATACTTTTTTGTGATTCGGGATCAATCGCCAAATTATTTATGAACAAAATTGTTAATGTACTTTCGTGTTTTATGATTTCTCGTAAAAAAAAATTTTTTTTTTTACGTATAACCTGAAAGTATATACGTTTAAGAGAAAAAAAACAATTGTAAATGCTCGCGTGATAACGACAATCGTTCGATCATTAAATGGAATAAGTGAAATAGTCACGATCGTGATTGAAGTCTTGTATTATTAAAAAAATAAAGGAGACCGAGTACATATATATAAATATTTGATAAATAATTGAAAATCCGATGAAATTAATATTATTATTTTATACAGAAATAAATATGAGTGTATGTGTGAAAAAAAAATGAATTTATATTTTGTAAATAGTGCGACGAATCGACGTGTGTGAATCGTGATGAGTGAAATTGTACGAAATTATCGGAAGTTTTGTTTTTCTTTCTTTTTGGAAGGGATCGATTATGAAAATAGAGAAAAAAAATACACAAATCGCTCACCCTCGTTATCAGACATTTCTTCTTCTTTGTTTTTATTTTACAAAATGTGCCAGCCTTTTACGTTCCATGCGTAATGTACACCTTGCCACAGAGAATAACAAACCAGTTAGGATTCTTTTATTTTTATATTTTGTTTGTTTTTTTTTTTCCGCAGATATTGCGTGTAGTGTGTGTGTCGGTGATTTTTTGTTTGTATTTTTATTTCTTCGTAATTTCATAACGTTTTGCGAGGAGAGAAAAGAATCGACGATTGCGAATATAATTCGCGATCGAATACTGTAAAAATAGGAAATTCAAGTGAAAAAAACGACGAATTTTTATTCTCCTGTAAATATTTATATTAACGACGACCATCGGCTCAAAGACGTGTTAGAGATTCTCCGAATGTCTATTTCGTAGCATTTAATGTAGAAAATTATATTTCGGTTGATTCTCGATTCGCCGAGCTGTACAATCGATTTAAAACAACAACTACAACAAATTATAACTGTGTACAGAACAACAAAGAAAATATAGATTAAATTTTTGCACTACGAGATTTAAGATTAGTCAAATTTCTTTATTTTATTTATTTTCATCGAATTTCATGGATTTCACTATCATTTCCCCGTCCTTCGTCTCTCCCCCCGCGGCATGAAATATTGAGGGTGAATTGCACATGCCAATCATTTTATTTCATTATAAATTTTTGTTTGATTTTTCACAGTTCGCAAGAATTGCCAGAAATTTAACAATTTTCAATATTTCGTCAACATTCTTCTGCAACGATAAAATAATGACAAAATCATCATATAGTTCAACGAAAAGTTGAACAAGAAATCGTATGTTTAAAAAACTGCTCGTTCAATGGCTTGGAAAACTCGTAAGTACAATTTTGAATTTTTTTCAATCAATCAAAACATTGTAAAATTCATTATTTTCATTCCTCTTTTGACAGTTTCAAGAAATAATTAGAACGAAAGGAATATTGCTCGAAAAATTGACATGCATTCAGAAAAATTTGATTTTTTTTCATATTTCAATGAAAATAGCAAAGTTCCAAAATGTTGATAAAATAGAATGTTTGGCTGAGCACCGTGCGATTCATCCTCAAAACGAAGATCAACACGATGCGAATAATAGCAATAACGATAAATACCTGAAAAAGAGTTTGTAAATCAAAATCGAGTAAGAATAAAAATAAAAAATCGTTTTCACAATAATTTCTTTTTTTTTTTTTTTTAATAATATTTAAATAGCAGGATCGTTGACAAGTTTTTCGATCTCATATTTATTTTAAATTCCTGCAAAGATCGAGTACGGGACTCTAGGTCCCATGGGACTCTAGTGAAAATTCAAATTAGAGACTCGCTTAAGAAAAAAAGAAACAAAAAATTACAATAATTATTACAATTAGAAAAAAAAAAAAAAAAACACAAATTTACTGAAATCTACTAAATAAACTAATTCAATAGATTCACCTGCGTGGCTAATATTTCTTTTTTCTCTCGTACAAATTCGCCGAAAAAAAATGCAATAAAATAATAAACAAATAGTTGCAGAGTTTCGATAAATATCGAGGGGAAAAAGGAAAAAAATCCGTGTCTCGTTGAATCTTCGTTAAATAAGCAAATAAATATAAATATGGGAAGAAGGGGAAAGGAGAAGGGGGAAGTACGGATTTTTTCCTGTCAAAACTGTAGGAACGTGTAGCGACATTAACGACTAAACGGATCGAAAAATAACCAACAGTAAAATCGACTCTCGCAACATTATTTTTCCTTTTCTTTTCTCTATATAATAATTGGCAAAAAACATTCGTGGCGCTTCTCAAATGGCAAAAACGCTTTTTTCTTTTTTGAGCGGCTAATCATAGTAAACAAATTCGCCACGAAACGAATGAAAAAAAAATGGATAAAACTCACGTTTTCGAATAAAAATCTGAAGCAAAAACATTAGTTCGTAGCGTAAAGATAAAAAAAAGATAATTGTATTTCCTATTGAAGTGCGTTTTCTTTCTTTTTCATTTTTTTCCGTCTCTGTCTGTGTGTGTGTTTTTTAATTTTTCTAAATCTCCCTTACTTTTCTTGTTGTATTTTATCAGTCACGCTCGTGATTCCCTTTTGTTAATTGTAATTAATTATAAATATAATTCCTTTCATAACTACAGTGTATGATACAATGAGAATTTTTTTTCGTTTCTTTCAACATTTTTCTTCTTTCTTATGTTTTTTGTTTTTGTTTTTTTTTCAAGTATTTTTTTTTATCGTCCTTTGAAGACATTCGTGATTCCGAAAAGCTCGAATCGCTCGGAGTCGCACGCTCCTGTTTACGATTTATAAATATATATTTTTTTCTTGACATTTTTTTGACAGTTTTTGTTAAATTGTTTTCATGGCCCAATAAAAAGGGATTGAAAATATCGAGGAAAACGGGGTTGGGATTGGAAATATCGGCAAGAAAAATCGACGTTGAATAAAAAAAATCAAGGGTTCATCAATCTTCGGTCTTTTTTTTCTAATGCAGCGACAACTGCTTGAATGAATGGACTTTTAAAAAACAACGAGTTTACTCGTATGGGCTGTAGAAAAAAAATGCCAAGCTAAAGCGGTAAATGCAGCGTATATTGTATTTTTTTTGTTTGATTTTTGTTTTATTTTTATGATTTTTTTAAAACAATGATTTTTCTGTCGTTATTGTCAATAGGGAAAATCAGGAGACGTCTGTGACGTGTGGGGACAAAAAAAGTGTGTAAAAAAATGTGGTTCGTTCGATGCGTGGTTTGTAGGAACTTTTTGCCCTTTTTTGTTACTTCTAGATCATCGAGATTTTTTAGGGAAGATATTGTGCGATTAATAATTCGACTCGAGCTTCGCGGAAAACACGGCAACAAGAAGTACCCAAGAATTCTCTTAAAACACGATTTTTTTAGCTTTCTCTCGTTTTCGAATCGTTGCCTGATCGCCATCCTCACCGAAGACTCTGAGCTATTGTTTCCTCTTCATCTTTTCGCTTTCTCTATCTAGCCTCAGGTCAGGATTTTGCTGTGAGGTCAGATCACTTATCGTCCAAGTATATCTTCAGACCTAATTCGGTTCTTCTTCCACTGTACACTTCAAGTCGTGATCTTCGCTGCGAACGAATATTTCTCACACACTTCTGGTTACTCGCGTCTCCCGTCATCGTACTCGTATCTCTGTTTATTTTTGAAAGAAAAATACAAAAAAAAAAACAAATGAAATAAATTAAACGTCACGTCGATGTAATATTAAGGGCTTGTCGATCACGTTGGGCGTGAGTACAACAACGACATTTAAAAATCAGATTATCATTTTTCTCAGTGATTCTTGTTTTTTAAGGGAAATAAAAGTAAACTAACTTATTGAACAAAATTCAATTTAATAAAATTTAAATAAATAGTAATATCAATAATTAGAAAATATTAAAATAAATAATTATATTTCAAAGACAAATTCGCAGCAGGACTTTTATTAACTGAACGACTCATGCTTCCGTAGAAAGTGTTTGAGAATTGATTTTTTTTTTTTATATTTCATTACCTGTAATATATGATATTGCCATCTACGATTCGAACAGGGCGGGCACATTCTTCGTTCTCCATCCCATGACTATGCCAATACAAAGGTTGGTCTATGAACAGTGTGTCGTTTGGTAACGTGCCTTTATTACCGCTCGCTATTGCTAGATTCTCGTCAGGAATACCCGATATTTGTGAGATCTGAAAAAAAAAAAAATACATACATTTGAGCAATAAATATTGACAGAATTATATTTTCCAAAAGAAAAATAGGAAGACAAAAGTTATCGGGGCGAGACGACCTCACGAACGCAAAGATTTTGGAACAATAATAAGAATTCATTAGACCCGACGCTGAAAACCCGATTTTGATGGAAATGCAAATATTTTGGTTAAATACGTCAACATAATATTTGCATTTCCAACAAAATCAAGTTTTCAGTGGAAAGCCTTGAGAGTTTAAAAAGAATTTTCGATCGAATGTTTGATTCGAATATGAAATGAATCAAAAAATCGACCAAAAAAAGATCTACCTTTTCTCGAACTTCGGTTAAAGATTTTCCGCTGACGACGAGCTCCTGTAGAGGTCCAGATTTTTCATCGCCACTGGCTAATCGCCTCGCAAAAATGACAACGTCTGTTGGACTAGTGATCGTCTCTTCGCCGGTTAATTTTTGAATGATGATTTCGTAGGACGTGTAAAATGTGATGTCTATTATTCTTTGATCATCTAAGAGAACGTTCGCAGCTGTTTTGTTATGTTTTCGCCTCAATCTGCATCGATCGTAGGGTATTTCAATTTTGAATCTTCTGTCAAGTTCCGCGAGAATTTCCTTTTTCGTTTGGGCGACCGTCGCGCTTCCTTCGACTACCCAGTCGCACAAATATCTGAAAGGCTGGTAAATGCACATTTTCCTTTATTTTAAATCTCTGCAGTTGCTACCGAACAGTAAATAAATGTTTTTTCTCGGACATTCTCGGAACTTCGAGAAAAATGAAAGAACCACATTGTTCTCTGACGATACAAAAAACACGTGACACTTGCATTTTTCTCAAAATATCAAGGATGTTCGAGAAAAAATTGTGTCTACCGTCCGTTAAAAAAAATTTTTAACTGTTAAAAAAAAAAAAAGAAATCTCACCTCCGTTTCTGACTCAACGTCCAACTGATAAAGTGATACTTTGAATTCACCGTGACGAAGATTCCGTCCGAGTTTCAGCCAGATCTTACTGCCGTCGTCGCGACACGAATCGAGATCTAACCGCTGAGTCTCTTGTTCACCTAAAGGTGAACACAAGACCCTAAAATATTCTGCAGGTACACCGACGTAAGGTTCCAGTAATTTTTTGAAGGTTTTTAGTCCCATTCGCTTGTCATACAGGACTCTGAGTACTGGAAAATGAAAAAAAAATTAATCTAACGTCAGTGACGACAACAATAACAGCAAGAGACCATTTTTAAAAAGATTTTTTAGATTTAGATAAAAAAAATCTAATTAAGTAAACGAGAGTAAAACATGAAAACAATGTTTGTCAAAGAAACTGTTTCACTCACATTTGTCAGGTTCGTGCTCGTCCCTCATGATCTTGAAAATATATTCACTGGGATCTTTGACCTGATTGCTGTCCTGATTCGTAGTTTGATTGGGAAGCTCGCGATCGCTATTTGCTACTGGAAAAAATAAGAAACAAAATCAGTCAAAATAATGACTTTTCGTAATTTTATTACGAAGGAACAAAATGGAGAACTCACGTAGTAGATAATCGTCGTCCTCCGAAGCATCGTCTTCCCCGACGAGCGTACGATCGCTGTAACTCAAACTGCTATCCTCGCTGTTGCTCTGTTCCGGTGTATGCCAATCTTCGGTTTCAGTTTGTTGTACCTGTGGACTCGATGTTCTTTTGTTACAAGTTGGTGGTGGTGGTGGTGGCACTGCTGCTGCCGGAGTCGATGACGTTTCCTCGACATCATTTGTTTTCGTCGTTGTTTCGATTGTTTCCATTTTGTCACCGTTTTTCGGTGCCTCGACGATTAACTTTGGAGGACCATTCGTCAGAGGCATCGCCGCTTCGGTTTGTTTCTTTTTCTCCAGACTCGGGATCCCTAAATTTCTTAATTCTTCTACAAATAGAAAAAAAAAAACAAAAATATTAAGAAATACGTTAATGTCAGTGCAAATGAGATTTCAGTGAGAATTTTTTCCATGACAGATCAGTGTCCGCGACAGAAGAAATGGGAAAACATGAAAAAATGAGAAATGTGTTATTGCAGAAAAAAAAAATTGGATTCCATGATTCCTGTTCCATGTTACACGAGTTTCTCATTTCAATATTTTATTATCTTGATATCCTAAAACTTTGCATAACGAGATAATATCTTTAAAATTTCAGCCATCTTCCAATTTTTGAAAAACATCGATTTTCGACAAAGACTTGTCAGTGTAAACATTTTTTAACAAGTTGTTTAAACAAAATGGGAAGAAAAAAAAAACAATGAAATTACCTTCACTCACATCCGGCAAGAGAACGATTAAGTATATTAAACCGTTGATGATGCCGTGAATATCGAGAATATTATCCAAATCGGTCATCTTTCCCGAACCCAATGAACTCTCTACCAATATTTTACTCGTATTGGCGTAACCTTCTTCCTCCAATGTATTCTCGTTAGCAATCACCACTCTTGTCGAACCGATTTGAGGCTGGAAGATGAGATAAATGTCTTTTGGATCCATGTTGAGTGCGACACCCAATTGCTCTTTGAATTCTTGAACAGTTTGGTCCAAACGAGCACGCACAACAATGGGACCTTGGGTTAATACGTTTCGCGTTACATCGATCACATATACGAGTCTTCCGAGACCTGAAAATAATACAAATCCAAGTTAATTTAAGAACAAAGTTTTCTTTCTTGCTGTGCATAGAAAAACGTTGTTTTTTAATAATTTTTTTTATCGTCTTTACGATGACTTTGAATTAATGAAAAATGAAGTAAAAAATGCATTGAATTAGAAAATTGTAGTGTACTTACTGCCAGGTGGATAAGACTCAAAAGCTTCATCTTTTTTACGAATTTCTAACAATAACGACTCCGGCTTGGGACCGACAACGGAACTCAACATTTCTTCCTCTCGACCTTCGAAGCTCGACAGAATAAGATCTGTTCTCTCTTGATAAGTAACTAAACGCACTTGATCTCGATCTACAACGTTCTCGAGCTCCATTGCTTTGTAAGCTCTCTCAATGGCTTCGCCCCAAGTCGTTTCCAAACAGACTAATTTTTTGTGTTCGAGACTTTTCTTGACCGGATGGTGACAAAAAACCTTAATCACGCATCCTTTTTGCACCAACAATCGACGACACATCAGTTTGTTTTCTTCGGTTTCTTGGGTTTTCACCAATAATTCCTGTCGAAAATTACCATTTCGTGAGATTTTTAAACTTTTACTTTTTGTTAGACTCCAAGTATTTTATCAAATTAAAAAAATCTGTTTAATATTCCAATGGACTCGAAAAACTATTCGTCCAAATTTTTTTTATATTAAAGTGAACTCACCTGCAAATGTTTCGGGAAATCAGATACTTTCATCGGCAATGCATTACGATCTGGATCAATTTGTCTGTACATTAGCATGTAAGCGTTCGAGCTGCTGCTATAAACGCCACTGTAATATGCTCTTGTTGGTCCACCACCGTAAGTTTTCTGTATATCGTCATATGTGATCTACAATTCAAAAATCACATGCAATTGAAATTTTGGAGAAAGATTGAAGAGAAAAACATCTCGAATGCATGATTTCTTGAAAAATATTTTTTATAAATTTAATATAAACAACAAAATGTAATTATTCTAAATTTTCTCAACAAACTAATAAGTTTTTTTAAAAGAATTAATTATGTTTTTGACTTTATCGTGCATTCTATATTATGTTTGTTGTGAATTAATGTAGAAAACCAAATTTTGCTTTTTGATATGAATTGTTTTAAAATTTGGATAAAAATGTAATAAATGTAGAATTTTACCGTCGAGACGTTCTGATCGTTAAAACAAAGCCATTTTCCAGTTCTAAAATCTTTGATGTAAGCATAATAATGGCCACCACTTGCGCTACCACTGTGAATCATAATGGAGAATAATTCGTAAACATAAGGGCCTTTTGCCGGAGGTAATTTATCGCGTTTCTTTTCGTTTTCGTGATTGTGAGAATCGCAACTTGAGGTTGAGGGTCCATTGCTCCTCTCGATCCCTTCGTCGGCCTCGTCGTCGTAATTATCGTTCGTTGAATTTTCGTTAACGGTCATTCCGTTGTTGCAAGGAGGAGAATCGTCCTCCGAGTTTCCACTGTCCGTCGTTGAACCGTCTACGCTTTGGAGCTTATCTGTGCTCGAATTTTCATCGGGACAAGTTGATTCCGACGACGAGGATGGAATAAAGGAATTTAGATTCAAAACATCCGGAAAAGTCACCCTGCAATTAAATTGTAATGTTTTATTAACATTTTTGCTAATCTCAAAGTTGGTAATTGATCGAACGAACTTCACTCAAGGGGTGGATTCCGAGTGGAAAAGTCTAGTGAAGTTCTTTCCTCCACTAATCATTCAAAAACGTCTGATTAAAAAACATTACTAGACTTTTCGACTTAAATTTAGATTCAAGTTCGAAACAATAATCATTTGTCCCAAAACATCCACTTTTTATCAATTCCAAGAAACAACTTTGAAAAGTGCAAGTTCATACTCACTCATCATTCAGCTTAATACGATGAAAAGTGTTGTAATCGAAATCGAAACGTTTCAGTTGTAGCGTCAAAAAGTATGGAAATTTAGCAAACTTCAATCCTTTGTGGGCATCGCACTTTTTGTTGCAAGTCTCGCAATGATACTGATTCGTTCCAGACAGTGTTTCCGGTTGAACGAACGCAGAAAGTGCCTCTTCCTAAAAAATGAACGGGATTTTTAAAAAATACCAAATGCCTAACGCGTGAACCTCTTTAATTGGGGTGTTTATTTGTATTACGAATTTACTTACGACACTGTTGTACGCGACATTGCTACCGAATGGTCTTACGGGCAGGGGAATATCGAGAAAAGTGTCCTCTCGCTGTTTTTCGGTTCCACACTCGAGACATTTGACGTAATCGATCATTTTGCCTGGGAATAAAAGTTCGTTCATTAAAAGACCAAATAAGTTAATAAATTTGGCAACGAAAAATCTTGACTCTAATAAATACGAAAACGAATGAATTAATAATGGACTCAATATTTATAAAAATTCTGATGAATAATCAATTTCGTAATAATTCCAAGCAAATTAAAACTGATAGCGATTTCTTTTTTTTCTTACCTTCGTAGAGCCGATTGATCAGATCTGCCTGTGCAGTGTTTTTGAATTTTTGCTCGAGAGCATCGAACATAACTCTGCAAAGTTCTTGGATGTCGTGCTGTTGCCACGCTTGCGTTGAATCCCAACCGAAGCTTTTTGTCAACGGTGTCGTCTCGATGGCAGGTTTCGATGAGGTCTAAGAAGAAAAAAACGCTTTGATTCGCTTTTTTCTCGTACACATTATTTTTTGTTATTTGAATATATAAAATTTTTGAAATTTTAATACTGACCTGCAGATTGAGGAACAATTTTTGTAATTGATAAGGTATGCTTTTGGCCTCATCCTTATCCGAGTCATTCGTGTATTCCCAATTGTACAAAGCGTTTCGAAATTCTGGTGTCATATACAAGGCTTGAATGAGACTGTTGAGGTAACAAGTCATCGCCTGATTGACCAAACCAACGTAGCCTGTAACATAAAAAAACAAAGTTTGGCTCAAGGTGATCTATCAGTCGTTCGATCGGTAAAAATCCTACTGCAAGATTTTTTTTAGAGACGATCGATTTTTCGAGGAAAATAAGAGTTACACGTTGTTCTCTTTTCGTCAGAAAACAATGTGTAACTTCGGTTTCTCTCAGCATATCAAGCAGCATATTTTATATGAATGAATGAACACTTTATAATAAATTGCAAGATCGATCGATTAATGGTGAAAATTATGGAAAAATTTGTGAAATTCGCATTTTGTTTGTAATTTTTTTTTTCCATTCATTTGAATAATTATCTCACCAGTTTCGTCGTGTCGGTTCGAATCACTTTCTTCGTTGTCTTCTCTCGTATGCTTTCTCTGATCTGTTCTCATCTCTTTAATATCGCTCTTGGATAATGATTTTGAATTATAATATTCGGCTTCCACTGGAAACACTAAAAGAATCATTATGTTTGTTACGAAAATTAGTTGATTTTTGAATATATTTCATGGCGGTACGAAGCTGCAATTTCCATTCAATTCGAAACGATAAACAAAACTATGATTTTTTGTCACTCAACTTTAAGCCGTTGTAACAAAAACATTTTTTTAATACTTAAAGTGTTACGTCGAGAAATACTTTCATTTATTAATAACTGGAGAAAAATATAGAAATGGAAAAAAAGTGTATGCATGTCGAAATGGATTGGAATTGTTGTTGTTTTTTTTTTCAACTTACAGACATCTATTGGATTTGGACATTGCTGACTCTCATCGTCTGTAATCTTTGTGTCGCCCGTTGCTGCTTTTTCGTTTGCAAAAACTAAATCAGGGAAAAAACTTAGATAAATATATTTATGAAAATCTTTACAGCTGGTGCATTTCATTTAACTAGTAAAATGTCAAAGTGTTAAGAATAATTGAACGCTCTGCGGCAGCGTTTTTATAAGACGTCTTTTTTTTACTCGTTTTTCATAAAAATAGCATATCAGTAGGTTTAGCAACGATTATTTTCAATATGATGATGATCTATTATCGTTACAATTCATGCATCAAAAAGATTTTTTAAATCTTGACACTCTGTAGCATGAAGGAAAAAAAATTAATGTTCAAAAAAATATATAGGTTTAGAAAAAAAAAAAATTTACTAGTTTTTTCATTGCATATGGAGGGTAGCGGAGTTTTCGTTTCGTTGTACTCGGCCGGTGCTGGTTCTTCAGTTTCGGCCTCATTGGTCGGAGATTCCGATGTTACTTCGATGAGCAACATGACTTTGGAGAACGGTATTAAATCGACCCCGATTTCATTCAATTTCCTTGTGTCTCTGTCGTTGAGCTCGACCTATATTCGTAAAAACAAAAAGCAGAGAGAAAAGAAGCAACGACGGTATAAAAAAGAGTAATTTAATATTCAAAAAATCTCGCTATTTTTGTTGTTGTTGTAAACAATAATTGAAGCATTTTTCGAGTATATTTTTGAGAAGGGAATTAATTTTTGTCGTAAAAGTGTTTTCATGGTATTTTTTGTATGTCGAGTGGCCAAATTTGGAGGAAAAAATATACGGTTTGTTTTTTTTTTGTTCAAAGGAAATATGAGCAATGAAAAAATCGTCGAAATTTTCGATTCCCATTGTCCCATTTTTGCCTGAACAGTTTCCAATCCTTTTTGTTTTTGTTTCTTATTTGTTCATCCGAAAAAAGAACTTTTCTTCTCGTTTATTCTCGCCTTCTACTATTTTTTATGTGTTTCTTAATATTAATTTCAAGGCGTGTTTAATCTCTCGAGAAAAACCTTGTTTATTCCGGATTGTAAGTTAAGGCTGAAAGTTCCGGGCGTGTGCTTGCACGATAACGAGACAGAAAGAAAAAGATCGGTGACCCTTGTGGTAGATGGCAGCTCGAGATGCGAACGAGCAAAACCTCTGCTCAGGTCCATTATCTCAAGCAGAATAGACGAACTGTCGCCATCCACGCGCGGTATTCTCTGCAATGTTAACAAACACAAAACGAAAAAAGAACACATGCATTAACACCCAATACCGTTTAAACTTAAGGAGGTTCACGCGATAGGCATGCGTTGGACAAATTCCAAGTTTAATTGTTTAAAATGCGGATGAACCTCCATAACAATAGTACTCAACTTTGGGTAAAATTTCGTGACGTTTCATAAATGGCTGAACTTTTCAAGAATCTTAGAGGAATTTTTTTCCATCACAATTTTTTTAAAAATATCCTTGTAGACATTTTTTGCTACAAAATTTGCAATCGATTGACTAAGATCACAACGCAAGATTGGAAAAAATTTTGAAAAAATGGAAAATCATGACAATAACAATGGTTAAAGTGCAAAAAATGATTTTCGCACCAGTTCATCGCTCTCCGACGGCGAAGGCAGCCATTCAGTAATGAGCAATCTGCAATCCGTTTCCGTTGTAAAATCCACTCCTAAATCGGCTATCGTTAGATCATTCCTCACGTCCATCAGATTCGTCTGGAGTCGACGAATCCCCAAGAGGGAGAGAGAACAAACAGAGAAAAGACGAAAAAAAAAACACACACACACGAGCATTCTTTTAGTCAGAAGTCGAACTTGTCAGCCGAAAGCTGCGATATTAATTTTTCTAACAAACTATAATCGATCGACGATCCATTGTAGTCTAGATTTTCGAGAAGTTTCAAATTTTGGAAACATTTATTTTCCTTAGATTTTTTTATTTAAAAAAAAAATGTTTTTCGATCAAAATCCTATTTTCATAATGTCGTTAACATCCATTTTCATTAATATTTTTGCCAAAGACCATTAAAAGGAAAATAGAAAAGGCATCAAAAATCGACCGTTTTTAGGAGAATCGAAAATTTAATGGAAAATAAAAATGACGATTTTTTGGATTGTTCGTTCAGTCATGGTCGAGTAATTCATTAAAATCGATATTCACGACAGTTGAAAAAGTTGCCAATTTTTTTAACGATCCATTGAAAAATCTTGTACACAAGAGAAGGATTTGAATTTTGCCAAAACTTCAAACTTTGAAAAATGTCTCGGGGTGTAATTGATCAACACCTTGTTTCTTCCCCATTTAAGTAACAATCCAAAAGTTCCGACCGCATGCTGAAACATGGCGGAGGCGAGTTGCACGAGATCCGCAACACGAATGTTTTGCGGTATCGCGACTGATTTCGTCGGTGGTTCATCGCCGCCACAGGCGAGATCCCATATTTCGATAATCCCATCAGCGGCCATCCCCACCACCATTTCTCTGTAATTACAGAACACCAAAAGATGTGCACTGAAAGAATTATATTTGTCAAATTTTCGTGATTATTCATAGGAATTAAAGAGGAATACGAATTTTTATAAAACGAATATGAAGTGAATTAAAAGTTTTATGAAAATCATTAATAATGATGAATATCACAATAATGCGAAAAATTTTATCGGGCTTTAAATTTATTCTATTTTTTAAATAACACAAAACTCCTGTAATTTTTTCACAAAATACCGGTCTCTTGAAATTTCATGACAATTCAAATATTTTGAAATTGAAAACATGAAAAGTTTACTATTCGATTCGTTTAATATTTATTTTAGTGTCAGAAATTTGTTGGTATCCACAATAAAAGCTTCAAAATGTTTTTATTTTCACGATTGAAACAAAAAAATTCTCCGTTTAACGGTGACAATTTCTGCAGGGCTATTTTTGTGCGAACCATCAAAATTCCACAGTGCATATGAATGTCTAGGAGTCTAAAAAAAAATCGATAAAAAATTTCATTAACATAAAAAATTGAATTTTTCCAGTGTTTCACGACAATTTTTGACGTGACGAAAAATTTCACTCAATAATTCTTCCGATGCGTAAAATAGAAATAAACAGCACGAAATCCATAGTGTCTACTCAAACAATTTTTTCTCCTTGCCTGAGAATAAAATGTTGGAGTAAATGAAAAGAAAAAATATAAAATATTTTTTTTAAAGGGACTTTTTTTCCCACAGTTCTATTTGTGAAGCGTTAGTAGCGTGAATAGCTGTGAACATTTTCATGCCAAATAGTCGATATTTATAATTGTAGCGATTCACCGACGTAAAATCCATGCACTCAAAAAAAAAAATAGAGAAAAAAACTCTACAACCAAAATGCTGGGCACAAACTTTTATTGTCAAAATTCACGAAAATCTCGAAGCACGATAAGCCAAAAATGTATTTGTAAACCAGATACTTTTTCTTCGATTTGTAAAATATTAAACGAAAAAAACGAAAATCTTGACGAAGAAAAGTTCCCTTCCGTGTCGTTTATTTTTTCTTGTGAAAAAATGTGAGAAAATGTTCGACGAGGGCACAAAATGGATGGAATGAACTGTGTTTACCCAAAGTTTAAATCCACACCTGTTTATTCGCGTTAAAACGGAACTAGAGTTGATTAAAGTGGAAAAATTGATCAAACTCCGGCTGAATCGCGAGCGGACATCGTAGTTTTATGAAAAAAGTGCAGAAAATCAAGAAGAAAAGAGAAAGATAAATATGACAAGGAAAAAGTTTAATAGTAGATTCTTAAATCGTGATTTGGCAAATTGCCATGCTCGGAGTTAGAAAATGAGTGAGATCTACGGGACCGTTCTGTGGCCGATGGCCCGCACTCTCTCTCTCTTTGCACGGCACTACACGACTATTGGGAGACGCGTAGTCGCGCTCGCTTGATTCTAAATTTAGATGATCTAAACCAAGACTCGGAAAATGGCTCTTCCTCTCTCTCTCCTTCCTCCTTTTCTCTTTTCCTCTTTCTCATCCACTCTCTTTTTCACTCTCCATTTTGAGGGAGAACTCTTCCTTCTCCCACCATTTTTTTTACTCAAAACTTTGGCTGACCCGTGGAACCCGCTTTTCAAGCCTATACACGCATATTTTTTCCTCTATTTTTCCACCCAAATATGACCACTCGCATAAGAATAAACCTAATGAAAAATCAATTTGACGCTACCATTTTTTTACATTATTCACACTGATCATCACTATTCTTTGTACACATTTCTTTTTCTTCAATCTTTTTCACTTCTTTTTGTACTTTCATATCTTTTGTTGTGTACTTTTTTCACATTTTTCTGAAAATGTTTGCTCTCGTCTTTAACGATCCAGTGCAACGACAAAGGTTTGACAATTTATTTCTCAAAATTATTTTGTTTTATTCTGAATACAACAAGTTTTTGGAACTCGTAAGGTTTTGCATTAATGCTCAATTGTTTTATATTTACAACTTTTGTATCAATTTCAAGAATCGAGGGCTGTAATAATTTTTTCTTAGCTCAAATTTCTTAAAATGTGTAGACTTGTATTTTTTTTTCCGTTGTCGCAATCTATTACAATAATTATATGAATTTTTGGACTATAAATTTTAGTTATTTTGATTTTTTGGCAATTATTTTGAAATATTAATTTTTCTCTACCCTTTTTGAACCATTTTCCAAATGTATTTATCTTTTTTGTTCTTGACACTTTACAAATAGATGAATAAAATTAAATCTTACCGTCTTTACATACCTTGCGGTTTGTTAATCCGAAGTGACTCCAATTTGTAGACTTTTCAACAATTTATGGACAATTGTTGATGGTAACAAAAAATTACGGCTCACAAGATTTTTGCGCTTGGCAGCATTGGTAATACTGTTTTTTTACCTCTTCCGCCAAACGGTCACAATTTACTCCCGTAATTATTGTCAGGAAACATTAGCATCTGTAACGAGAGTTTTTTTCTTATAAAGTGTCAAACAAATGGCTTTGTCTCTTTGAATTGAAATATAAATTCAAAATTATCAATTAGCAATTTACAGGTTGAAATTATTGATAAACAAATATCATGAAAATGTTACAAAGTAAATAAAGTCATTGAGAAAATGTGGAACATTTGAATAGTTTGATTATTGAAATGTTTAAATAAATAATAGTAATGGCAAATGGTTTTTATTCCATTTCACTTATTTTTTCAAGTAAATACACGTTTGTTGAATATTTTTGGTTTTTAGATCGATTTGATTTCGAGGAATAATGAGCCATTGCATTAAACAAATTGGAATTTTGCTTATTTTTTTACAGGATAATGGAAAAAATGTATGTATGAGGATTTTGAGATAATGAGTTGAGAAATTTAAGAAAATGCAAATTTCTTAAGAATATTCACGCAAAGATAAGAAATAGATTTTTTTTTATCGTCTCGATGTTTATTATCGAAGGAACCACAAGAAATAATAAGAGAACAAAGATTTCCGTTGTGTACGATTTTTTTGAAAGTTTGAAGTTTCCAAACGTTCGAAATTTCTTTAAACAGTGGTGAGTTTTTATTTCCTTGAAATAATATTGAAATATTGGGTTTGAATAGAAAATACTTGCGATGTTGTATTTTTCGATTGTACAAAATCCACGAAAGCTCTCACGTTCGTCTTATTTAGTTACAAAGTTAAACGCTCAACGAGCGCTCGGCGTATTTCAACGAAACGTTTTTTTCGTCACGACCTTAAGAAACAATTCTTCAACTCGATATTATTTCTTGTTGTCTTATTCTTCCAGGTTAGTATTGACGTTTTATAGAAACAAACAAAAATTACGCTGATTTAGGTTTGGTTCAACCTCTTACCGAAATGATCATTGACACATGTGTAACAATCGCTTTACGCCATATTTTATTTCAGCCCCCGTTTATAAAAGCCGTGATAAAAGCGTAACTATTCTGGACAGCCAGTTTCGTGGGTTTTGTACTGACGGCAGCGTTTTCAATCACGTCGTGGCGGAACGTGGAAACTAATTCATTCACGATGTCTCTCATAGGGATTTTTTTGTTTTAAAAACACTTTAGATCGAAGAAAAACATTTTGGCGCGAAAAATAATGGTATTCAAACGAAGTAGTCTAAAATTCCTCATTTTTAAATGAAAAAAAGTTGCTGAAGATTTTTAAAAAATTCTTCTATCAAAATAATAAATGATTTACCAAAAATACATTGATCGTGAAGATCTATTCGAAGATCTCAAAAAATTGAAAAATACTAGAGTCAAATAATTATACGAAGGTTCATCAAAATATTATGTTTATTTGTCTTAAGTAACGAGACGTAACGTAGACCTTAATTAAAAATCCATACAAAATCAACACAAATTGTGTCAAGTCGCAATTCCCTTGGGTAAAACAAAATCAAGGAACTCATTAAAACAAATTACTCGAAGGAACACGAAACGAAATCACAAAAAAAAAATCAACAATCCTATAAATGACTATTTATCATACGTGATATTCTCCACCATCGAGTTTTTCATCGGTCAACCAAAAAATAAGACTTGCGCTAGTCTCTGGCTCAAGATAAATCATTCCGATAAACATTCCTTCAAGAATGCCCAAAACGACTCCAGCAGTCACATCCAGAAGATGATGTCTTCTCATGAGAAGACGGGAGAGACAAATCGACGTTGTCCAAGCAAGCAACGGTGGAGTAAATATTATTGAAACCGGCCAAAGATTGAGGAAAAAATAAACAATCATAGCGGAGCGTGATGCATGACCTGAAGGAAAAGAATATTTATCTGGACCCATACAAAGCGGGTCAGTATTTTCCGTGGGACGCCTTCTTCGTGTTGTTGCTTTCAAAACGGCAATCACTACGATATCCAATAGAAGAGCTGAAATAATTAATTTCAACATTTATAAATCGTAATCCTAATTGTAATTAATTACAAAATCATTGATATGACATTTTTTTCTTGTATATCATCTTAAAATATCTCCATCCCTTTCATTTCGTCTTTCTCACATCCACAATTTTTTTTCATTGTTTTTAAGTGTTTTAACTTGTGTTATTTCATCGATAAGATTTAAAATATGTTGTAAAATTCAAATTGTCTCTTACCGAGCATGAGATTAACTTGCATCTGATAAAGTTCTCTTTTGTTCAAGATCCATATAATCGCTAACCAGCCTGCCAACCATATAATCCCATGACACGAATACTAAAATTTAAAAATTGTTCATAATGTGACAAGAATTGTAAAACCAGTAACCAGAAGAAATTAAAAATAGTTTGTTAGCAAAACTTACAATAAGTACGAAATTACTAATAACAATTTGCATCAGTGTGTTATAGCCAAAAGGTTGGTATCACGTAGAGATTTTTTTGACAATGTATAATAATTAGTGATAAAGGAAAAGTTTGAAATTAATTTTGTTATATATTTATATTGATGGATAAATACCTCAAGAAGTTGATAATGAATTTTGAGTTGCCTTAGAGGCAAAAACCTTTCAAGTTTCTTGACAAAAGCATCAGTGAGGTAAGCGTCAACTGCTAAACATCGTTTCAAAACTGAAGGGACTTCTCGTTTCCCAGCAACCTTGAATCAGAATATGATTAACGGTAAATTGGAAATTAAATTAATCGATCGATCTGTCTGAAAAATATGCACAATATTGAAAAATCAACAAGAAATTTATTTTTCGAAGCATTACCTTGTCCATTTTCGGAGTAGAAATCACAAACTTTTTACTCAAATTCCACAATGGCTCTCAGCACTGCGACGAAACCTGTTTATCTCAAATTTTTGGTAATGTCGATTATTTTCTGTTTTTTATCAGCAAAGAATCGTGATTGAAAAAGATAAGCCGGTTGGAAACTGCATCCACGTAACCACAAAAGCTACTGGAAATAATTTGCTTGTTATTCTATTTATTTTGCTGCGGTCATGCCATAATTGCCAACCCTCAAAGCCCAAACACCGTCGAACTGATGATCGATGAGAAAAACAACGCGACATAACCTCGAATTGCGACACAAGGGACACAAGTCAAAAGACAAGTGAGCAGCTTGAAAAAAATAATCGTCGTCACGTCGACGATTGTTTAATAATAATAGCAGTGACAAAAGTTATCGTTGGAAGACACTAATTAGTGAAAATAAGTTTGTATTATTTAAAATGAGCGATACGTCGACGAAAGACGAAACTCCCAAACAACAAATCCAATTCAAAAAAAAAACACGCAAGCCATTGAGAAGTCGAAAAGCAGATTCTGACGAAAGTGACAATGATGCGGATAAAAATGTTTCCGTCAGGTAACAGCCAAAATTACGATACTTTCAGATAAATACATTTTTATTTTCACATTTAATTTCAATCCCAGTCACAACTAAAAATCAAGATAAATATGAACCCCACACTGAATCTCAATTCACGAAAATTGAGCTCTTAACACTAATCAATTCATAAATTAATGCTAATCCATTGGAATTGCTTGAAAATCTTCTTCTAGGAGTAAAGTGGAGGAAATGAAGATAATCCAAAAACTCAGACAACGTCCCAATGGCGTTAATGTCGCAGAACTTGCGCTTGGTGAAAAAGTCACCAACGAAGCATTGAACGTAAGTAATAGCAGCCAAATTTCAACTAATCGAAGACAAATTTTGAATCAATTAGGAATATTTGTCAAAAAAAAATTCAACCTGATTTTCCAAATAATGCAACAGAGATCAATTTTTTTTTTTTAATTCATCAGTCGGATCCATTCAACGTAAAAAGCGGGGGAATGGTAAATATGGCAGCCCTGAAAAGCAATAAAATCAAACAAGATGATGCTTATGACACAGGAATCGGTACACAGTTCAATGCGGAAACCAATAAGCGTGACGAAGATGAAGAAATGTGAGTCAAAAAGATTTTTTCTGAGCTAAAAATCATCTGCAGTACATGAAAATGAAATCATATCGAATTTGCTAAATCTTGTTTCCCAGGTTAAAGTATATTGAGGAAGAATTGACAAAGAGAAAAAACAAGAGCAGTGGTTTGACAGAAAACGGAGACATTGGGACGGATGGAATGAGTTATTGTTCACCAGAGGAAGCTGCGCTCCAGGCTGTGCCAGAACATTTGAGACAGAGTTCAACTCACAGAAGTGAAGAAATGTTGTCGAATCAGATGCTCTCAGGAATTCCAGAAGTTGACCTCGGAATTGAGTTAGTAAAATTTAATTAATTTTCTTTCTAGTTAATGAATCTGTCATAATTTTAATTTTTTTCTTTGGAAAATGCGAATTTTCAAATGTTGCGTATAACTATCAGATTTTTTGTAGAGCTAAAATTCGAAACATCGAAGCAACCGAAGAGGCGAAGCTCAAATTACTTTGGGAAAGGCACAGAAAGAAGGACGTACCTTCCCAATTTGTACCAACAAATATGGCTGTGAATTTTGTCCAGCACAACAGATGTGAGTTTTCTGAAATGTTTCCAATTATTTTCAATTCGTTAATGTTAGTCGACAGGATTCATTTTTATCGTTTTATTGTTTATTTAAATTCATTTATTTTCATCAGTCAACATCGACGATCCGGACGCACACAAGGGTAAACATCGAGGGGGTGAGCGATCTGATTCCGCTGCACCGAAGGAGGATGGAAAGGGCAAACGTAAAGAGAACGGTGAAAAAGCTACCGACGATTATTATTACGAGAGATTCAAGAAACAATTTCGACGTTTCTGAAAATTCTTATCGCCCTCATTATTTATCATGTAAAATAAAATAAAATCGCAACTTATTAGAAAAAAAATGTGCTTTCATTGAAAAAAAATTACGTATTGAACGTTCCACCAAAAATTTCGAGAAGTTTGTCATAGATTCAAAAAATTCACCATTTTTTGTTTTAAAAACTCTCGATACAAAATTCAGTACGTCATCGAATGACAATGTTTTGGTTAATTAGTTGCCTCGGATAAAAAAATGTTTCCATATGTGAATATCGATCCGCAATTTCGACAGATGCATCAACGCTTCGCGTCACAAATTCCCGTGCAAGTTTTACCCCGTCCGATTGAACGATCCCACAATGACGAGGAAACGTCAAGAAAGCCAAGAACACGTAACATTTATTCAATTAATCAATCGATTTATTAAAAAACCCACGTTTACACATTTGATTACAACGATTAGTCAAAAAAAAAAACATTCCCATCAATTCAATATTTCATTACTAAATGAAATGTCATTTCCATAATTTCATGATTTATTTATACGTTATCACGTAATTACATTATCGTTAATAATTATTAACGAAATACCATTTTTTAGTTAACACTTGATTCCTGTACCTTAATTACCTAATTGATAATAATAATAAAAAACAACACAAAAAATGTGAAATTCAAAAAGTGCTGCACGCGTATACCGTTCCCACCGTTTTTTCACTTTTTGAGCATGCGCATTTCTCTTACCGGTACGGCGGTGTCCCACCTCAATGACGTCATACTCCCCCTACCGAAACTTTCGTGTACCAAATAATCACACAGCTCCACACCACTATACAACCAATGGACGCTTTCGCTTTATGTTACGCTTTTATTGGTTCTATAGTGGTGAATAGATGAATAGTACACAGCACGCGTAAAAAACATCAATACATATTCACACGATAAACACACATAGATAATTAAACATTACGCCATACACACGGTACACGCAGAATGTACGACGTATAGACGTCCACCAGTTGTAGCATTACTCCGAAACTTGTGTCGCTAAAAAGTGAATATTTGTTTTTATAATTTTGAAAAAAACAATATCGTTTACATCGCAGTCATGAGTTGTGGATTTGTGACCTGTGGCCCGAACGAAGCTCTCGTTGTTTCGGGTAAGTAATTCAATAATTTATCACTTTCGTCACCTATTTCTTTCCAATCAATCGATTTGTTACTCTTATATGATTATTATCGTTCGAATATATACTCAAATAGTTCGCACGCTATATGGCGCCCAAAGCCTCGTCGACTACTCATAAAAAAGGGTGTGGAGAGACTCGCCAATTTTTCATGGCATTTTTTACAATCATAAGTCATTACCTAATTAATACGGCCTCAATTACATCACGCGGAGCATGGAAAAATATTGTTCTAACATTTCTAACATTCGAAACCATCGATACGTAAAAAAAATTCTTTGAACAGCAGACAACATTCAAAATTACGATAAAAAATCACTCGAATGTAAAAATCGTAATTACGATTTAAATTACCTGTCATTCAGGCTTTAATTCGATTGAAAAAATGATTATTACAATACGATATAATAGATGCATTTTTCAGAAGAGTGTGCTGAAAAAATCCACGTTTTTCTTGTTCTCCAGAAGTGTGTAATTATTTTGTTATTATAATTTCATTGAAAAGGATGCTGCTACGGCAAACCGCTGCTAGTCCCAGGAGGACGGGTCTTTGTCTGGCCGATTGTCCAGCAAGTTCAAAAGTAGGCAGAAACTATTGAATTGAATGTAATTACTAATTAAAAGCAATCGATCATTTATTTTGTTACTTTTTGGGGTTTTTTTGCCATTTTTAGAATATCACTGAACACAATGACCCTCCAGGTTGAAAGTCCTATGGTTTACACCGGTCAGGGTGTTCCCATATCCGTCACTGGAATTGCTCAGGTATTTTCGAGGCTTTCAATTTTATTTCTCATTGTCAACATTGAAGAAAATGCTGTTGAATGAAATTCCTGTTAAAAATGTTCACGACTAAGGTATCGTTTATCTGTTACGAAAAATGTAGGTAAAAATTCAAGGTCAAAACGAAGAAATGCTCTCGACAGCTTGCGAACAATTTCTTGGAAAAAATGAGGACGAGATTCACAACATTGCTTTGGTAACTCTCGAAGGACATCAGAGAGCGATTATGGGAAGCATGACCGTTGAGGTAAGAAAAAAAACCCTAAGTCAAGTTTGGATATAATAATAAATGGCACTAGAATGAAATTTTTGAGTACAATTCAATTAAATTGTATTTAATGATATAATTTAGAGGAAAAAATGACATTTTTATTGCAGGAAATCTACAAAGATCGGAAAAAATTCAGTAAGGAAGTATTCGAAGTGGCTAGCAGTGATCTGGTGAACATGGGGATCACCGTTGTCTCTTATACACTAAAAGACATACGCGACGAGGAAGTACGTTCGAAACACGTTTTAATTAATGATAGAGATGAAATTTCGTTCTCTCTCGGTTTTTCTCTTCAAAGAAAAAATCAAAAAAACCGTTGAGTGAATGTTCGATGCACGAATTTCTCGTAGAGATATTTGTTTCGACATTTCCACCCTCCCTTTATGTTTGTATTAAGAAATTTTTTTACGACATTAGGCGGTTAGCGTGTTTTTCTTTAGTCACCGTAAATCAAAATGCAAAATATTTCGAACGATAAACGACGGAAGAAAAAGCCCCCCGCGTCTCTTACAAAAAAGATAAAAATAAATAAAATTAAAAAACACTTAAAAAATCGCGGTTCCGAAAAGTAATTTCAAATTTCTTGCCACTACGAAAATATTGAATGCGTTTTTTTTTGTTTTCTGTACTTGCAGGGGGCAAAGGTATGTTAAATTTTTTCGCTTTTTTGTACTACGAAAAAACAGAACGAAAGTTAAAGATAAAAAAAAACGTTATTTCGAAGCACTGCCGTTCATTTTTTTTCTACTATTTTCTGTTCTTTATTTTACAATCACCAGATTATTTCTTCTGTTTTTCTTCGTTTTGTTCTTTTTTCATTTTTATTTGCTGGTATTAAAAAAAAGCTTCGCTCCCCCCCCGCGATTCGATCTCGAAGTTTGCGCTCTAAACGTCGCGATCGAAGTATATGTTTTTTTTTTTGTTTTTAAAAATTAATTTTATTCATTCGACACTTTGTTGTGTTTCTGTGTGGCGAAAGGGATTTTTATCTTTGTTCTTTTGCGCCCTTCAGGCATCATCGTTGTTAATGTTTATTTTGCACAAACGTCTGCGTATTTGCAAATTACAATCACTCGGTAGAATATTTTTAGCAAAATAGTTTCTACGGATTAGTTTTTCATAGTTTAATTATATTTTTTTTTCTGTCAACTTTGTTTTATTGTTTTTTTCACTTTTGTTTCTCATTTTGCATCGAACGATCGCTGTTCTTCATCATCGTAAAACGATGTAGTGCTTACGCGACGTTCTCATCAAAATCTGCAATGTTTTCGTAGCGAAATAACATTCGAAATGGAATGAAATTGATTTTTTTTTCGTTTTTTGTTTTTTCTTTCTCTTCTCGTCGTAGGGATATTTGAAAGCTCTTGGAATGGCCAGAACTGCGGAGGTTAAAAGAGATGCGAGAATCGGTGAAGCTGAGGCACGCAGAGATGCACAAATTCGTGAAGCCATCGCTGAGGAACAGAGAATGGCTTCGAGGTTTTTGAACGACGCTGATATCGCCAAAGCTCAGCGGGACTTTGAGCTCAAAAAGGCTGCTTACGACGTCGAAGTTCAAACCAAAGTAACAATTTTTCTCTTAAATCACAGTTTTATGCAAAAAAAAAAACACTTTAGTTGAATAAAATTTTCATATTTAATCGATCGAATTGTTAGAAAGCTGAGGCGGAAATGGCCTTCGAACTTCAAGCTGCAAAAACGAAACAGCGCATCATGGAAGAACAAATGCAAGTCAAAGTCGTTGAGAGAGGACAAGAAATTGCGGTACAGGAACAAGAAATTTTACGTCGTGAGAAAGAACTCGATGCCACTGTCAGACGCCCTGCTGATGCGGAAAAATATAGGTGAAGATGATATTTCACTAGAAAAATCAATTATACATCGTTCAGGACGTTCCATGACACATGGTCATCATTAAAAACTGAAGTTGAGAACGAAACATCGATTTTGTTCTGTAATCAACATTTAACGAGGTTCAATAACGAGGTTTTTATCTATTCAACAAATTGTTCTTACAATAAATTTGCAGGCTGGAAAAAATGGCTGAAGCAAATAAACTGCGTCTGGTGATGGAAGCGGAAGCTGAGGCTGAAGCGATAAAAATAAGGGGCGAAGCCGAGGCTTTTGCGATCGAGGCTAAAGCCAAAGCAGAAGCCAGTCAAATGGCGAAAAAAGCAGCAGCTTTCAACGAGTACGGAAGTGCTGCGATGGTGGACATGATGCTCGATACTCTTCCAAAGGTTCAAAAATGATTTTTTTCTCAAAAAATTTCAAAAGAAACGTTATTTTTAGAATATTTTTATAAAACACTTAACTTTTTTTTGCTAAAATCGTATTTGTTCTGAATTTTAGGTTGCAGCTGAAGTGGCAGCGCCACTTTCACAAGCGAAAAAGATAACGATGGTTTCCAGTGGAAACGGCACGATCGGAGCAGAAAAATTGACCGAAGAAGTCTTGAGCATCGTCACGCGAGTGCCCGAGCTCGTTAAGACACTCACTGGTGTTGACATCGCAAAAGTACGTCAACGTCACTGATCCGTAGCAAGGAAAAAGGATTAAACAAGAAAAAACAAAAAATCCAATAAAAAGGAGAAAAATCACTTCGAAAAACATAAAACACAAACTTCTTCTCATTTCAGTCTGTCCATGCTGCGTAAACGTTCTTCGTGGTCCAAGAAATCCCTTACAGATGTTTACGATCAACGAAACCATCGATTATAGATTAGACGATTTCTAATCGAACGAAAAAGAATCTCCCAGTGTTTAAAAATGTGTTGCACGTATTTTCTGAACCAAACATTTCGTTCGATCCAAATTTAGATATCAAGCAATTCTCTAAATCTAAAAAAAAATACAACAGTTTTTTCACATTCAAATTCTTTTAAATTGAGTTCTCAACGATGATAATTTTTTTAAAAAGATACAAATCTTAAAAACTATCCAAATTATCAACTGAACAATTATTGAAAAATCACTTTCACAAGATTGAAAAAAAAAAAACAATTTTTGGTCAGATCATTTTTTAAGAAATTAATTACACACGACGAAAAACATTGTTTGATGATTGCCCAACAAATTCGTTAACTTTTTGGCACTATTTTCACGAAGAATCGATCTTAACAATATTTCAAAAGTGGGTGAAAGTTCCCAGTACTAAAATTTGGAACGACTTGAAGTTTGGGTCAGAAAATTATGTGTAAACATCTTCAAGTAAAAAAAAAAAAAAAAAAAAACGAAATAATCGAGTAAGAAAAGCTTTGGGCGACGTTTTGTCGGTCAAAATATTTTCTCAATTTACAAAAATGGGTAAAATCTTCAAAGAAAATCCATTCTCTATTTTGCTCCGAGATCCGTCTCCTTGCAAAACAAATAGTTTACGTTTTCTTGCAAAAAAAAAACAAACAATGTACCGAATTTTTGTGTGTGACGCAACAAAACCCTCCGACGATTCTTCCTCGTCGAAGCGCAAATGAACTCGTGAATTATTTAACTATAATATATATAAAGTAAATGTACTAATATATTTTACATATTGACCCTTTTGCCGAAAAGTTATGGTTTTTTTTTCAAAACTGGGAAAGATATTCGGTAAAAATAGATTTTTATTTTGTTCGAAAAAAAGGGTTTTTTTTTTAAGTTTCTTTTATCGACTTTCGCATTTTTTTAATATTCAGGATTTGTTTATTAAGTCGAAAGGGTCAATGAAATATTATAATCGAGTTGCGTTCATTCCGAATCGACACCTCCACAGTCGTAGACATATGTTGAAATGATTTTTTTACGACGATTTATCAATTGATGAAAATTTATTTTAATTTTCATTATTTCGATAAATTTTTGCCATTGTGTGCCGCGACCGTTGTTCGATTCCTCCACTAGTTTGAAAAGTCGACTTTAAACTTGTTAGGATTTAGTGTCATACAAAACACGAACCTTCTTACCTCAACGTGAATGTAAAAAAAAAAAAAACAAAAAAAAAAGAAAGGCAAAAGTAAAATCTTCATTTTTTCGAATTTTCGGGTAAATTCGTCATCGTAGTTTCTCTAGTCCACAGTTTGAAACACAAAAATATATTAAGGATGAATTACACGTATTTTCATGCCAATCATTTTATTTCAAACGATTTTCAGGACTTTGCTGTTTGTAGGTGAAAAAGAAATTAACGAAGTAAATGAATTTGTTCGTTCTTCAGAATTTTTATAAACTCTTTCAATAGATTTACCTTTTTTTTTTTAGAATTTTTTTCATAATGTTTTTACATTGTTAAACTTATCCACGTAACGAAAAAATACTAATTCGATACGATAATTCATTTTCAACTTTCCACAATTATTATTAATGAAAATCAATGTCTGGAATTTTTGAAATATGATTGAGTTTTTTTTTTTTTTCAGATTTTTGATCAATTGATAAGTTCTGAAATTCTGATTCTAATAGAAATTTTGGTTCAGAATCTTGTGCCATTCATCCTTAAAGAAAATAAATCGTTTAGAATACGCAGAATTTGTGTAACGCGCTTAGGCAACTATATTTTTTCTAATTCACCAACAAAAAATCCAAAGTTTGTAAATCTCGTTCCATTTTACCTCAAACTTCGAAATGTCGAGTTATATTTAACAAATTTCACAATATTGTACCGTCGAGCTCCATAATGATATTTTTAAGATTTAGCCTAAATATACAAAACGTAATAGTTCAGAGTGTCCAAAAAATCGTGAAACGAAAAATAGATTTTGAGAATGAAAAATTAATCGACACGAATATATATTCAATTAAAAAACTCAATTAAAACTCTGATTTATTATTAATATTTACTAAAAACTATAAATATTTACAAGTCGATTTTTATTAAATTTTTATTTCGAAAATTAATCAATTATTTTATAATTATTATACGATTAATAACAATCCGTTCAATTATCATTGACTGCCATTGTTTAGAGAATATTCCGAAACTGCGTCATTCAATTAAACAGACCACACAAATTTTTGAGAGCCCTTCGATCAATTTACAAAACGTCTTATTTTTTGTCATTTCGATGTAAAAGTTTAGCCTCGAATTTTCTGAAGCTATCAATAATAAAAACAGATAAACAACAAAATGAATTAATGTGTTTTTTACTTTTTTCAAAAATAATCAAAATGTTTTAGAGGCTAAGTCTGAATCAGAACATTTACACGTCACAATCATTTTTACATTAAATTTCTCAAAATTCTCTATTTCTAGACGGTAAAACTTTCTCAAATTTGACCCACAGTTGAGTATTATTATTAAAAAGCTTCATACAAATTTTAAACAATTAAACTTGATAAACTTGAACGATAACAAAATGTCTTATAAAATACACATAAAAGCATCAATTAAATAATTAATATAATGCATTTTTCTTGAGGAAAAATGTTATTAAATAATTGATGACTGGACCAAGAACGTATACAGCAATGTCTGGACGTTCAGTGAAGAAAAACAATATAAAAGTACCTGGTTAACATATTTGTGGAGAGTTAACAGATTCTGAGGAAAGATACGATTATTCTGAGATTATTTCTAACTCTGATTACTGATTTCAGAATTATATCAAAGTACCTGATCAACTTGGAACCAATATCGAAGTACCTGATGAACGAGATATTTTCGAAGAGATCTCGAGCCAAGATATGCGCTTATTTTTGTATTTTATAACTGGGATTACTGCTGTTATTTCTCGAGTACTTTAGCCAATCAATCAAATAGCTCGTATCTTTTTTTTTCTATCGTCACGTATCGTGTAAGCTTTTGGGGTATTACCTTCGATATTGCCTCTTTTAAAATCGATAATCTGTGATATTTTTAATTGTCTGACAAATATGTGAACAGGTGTTGATCACACAAATATTATGTAAAAAATTGATAACCCAATAATTCATGATTTTCCATAAAAGCAGCAATTTCTCGAAGCTCCTCATAAGTTTCGCATTTTCATCCAACCATCAAACACGTGAATACTTTTTCATCCTGTTCCATAATTTAGTATTTTAATAGCGAGTTTTTTTTTTATTGTGCGAACATGAAATCGTGTCGTTCTCTCCTTGTCGGGACTCTTTTCTTAGTTCTCGCTATTTTTGGCAACTGTTATGGTCAACCATTGTCTTATGGGAATGAAGACTTTGAGGTCCAGCCTCCACCGTTCTATAAGGACGCTGAGATGGCTCGTTTCATTGTGAATCAAGCTGGTAATTAAATCGTATTACATTTGACAGTTTTATTACTGTATCATAAAAAAAATTCTTTTTTTTTAAATATTACAAAATGATTTTAAATAAAACTTCATCTCAGGAACAAATGCTTCATTCACTATTATAGAAATCGTCGAATGAAATATTTTTCTTTTTGTGTGACAGCGTTTTTTTTCTTTATATATATATATTTTTGAAATTTATTTTACTTGAAAACTGGATTTTCTGAATAGACTGGGCAGCTCTGGGAACAATCAGTACTCGGGATGACATCGTTTCTTATCCAATCGTCAATGTAAAATCTATAAGTGACGGTCCACTCGGAAGTGGCAGTGGCGTTCCATATTTGTACATAACTCCGATGGGTTTCTCAGCAAAGGACTTAGCAGTGAGTATGATTTTTAATTTTTTTTTTTTTTTTTTCAATTTGTATGAGTTCGTCACCAAATGAAAATTCTCAACTTTATTTCTGGATATTTCATATTTAATGAATAATCGAATAATCGAATAATTTTATGTACCAATGAAAAACTGATTGATTTTTTTTTCAATATTTTACTCAGAAAGATAACCGAGCGAGTCTCATGATGACCTTGGCTCAAGGTTCCTACTGCAAGGAAAAAGATTATGATGCGATGGACCCAAGATGCCCAAGAGTTATTATCACCGGACGATTCGAAAAGGTGCGATTTTATTCTGATATTATTTATTATTAAATAAAGAAATTATAAATATTAATTTATATAAATTTATTATTTTATTCATTTTATTTTATTTCAACGTTATTTTATTTTTTTCTGTTTATAAAAGGTTGAAGAATCTAGTTCCGAACACGATGTAGCAAAATCTGCTATTTTTGAACGTCACCCATGGCTCGCCCATATGCCCGAAAGTACGTTTAATTCAACAAAATTGTTATTTGTACTATCTCCAACTTTGAACAATCATTTTTATGTCATACGATCACGAATAGATTTTTATTTATTCATATATTATTATAATAATTAATACTTCTGAACATTTCAGATCATGGCTTTTTCTTCGCAAAAATCAACATCGAGACCATCGCTGTTCTTGCTACATTTGGTCCAGTTCACATGGTTTCCCTTGAAGATTACTTCAATGCATCGGTTGGGCAGCTATCCGATTGAATGAACAAACTTTGATTCACATTCGAATTCTTTTATGAATAAGAGTTCAATTATAATGTATTAAAAAAATAATTAAATAAATATTGTTGAAAAAAAATCGGAGAGTTCGCATTACCCCAATGTTTTGTTTCTTTTCACATCTGCTTTTTTTCGTTTCGTATTTTTAATCCGATGCCAGCGCTGTCGCGGAATAAATTTTAATTTGACAGATTTCAAGGACCATTTCTACTAGCATTGAAAGCTGTTTTTTACTTACGTACTGCATGACGTAAATAAAACTGGCTTGCATCGTTCGCATGACATTAGAGAACCCTCCAAAAAGTGGTCAAATAGTCAATCAAAAAGTGATTTAAATCCAGTATGTGAAGTGACTGTTCAATGGTAATACGAGGCGCGAAATAATTCCTAACCTGTTTTCCTTGAAAAACGAATGAAGTGATGAAACTGATAGTTGATGGATACTTGTTGAATATAACCTCAAAAAGTGATATTCCATTACAGATGTATTGCAGTAAAATACTTCAGAGAAATTACATCACACCTGTCAGCTTAGTGTTGAAGGCTAAATATTCGCGACGAAGCGCTAAAAACACTAATTCCTACAAGCTAATCAAATCCGATGAGTCTCTACGTGGTAAATATTTTACTCTATTTTTAAATCAATTCGAAACCCTTCGTACAATTATTCTCTCGTAATTCTCTCTGTTTTTTTTTTTTTTTTTTTAACATTGTAAACATCACTCTTTATTATTTTGTGAAATGTCATTGAATCACGTTCCTATGACGAAATCGAGCTCGTAAGAATCTTCGATATAAACACGTAACAAAAAAGTAAGGTTATGTTTTGTCGATTTGCAATTCGCTACCATTTTCTTTGTAATTATTTCAGAAAGCTTTGTATTATTATCTTTAACTGATGACTCGGGGTCAAATACTTCGAAAAAGATAATTCATGTTTATTCAACGATAAATCGTTCAGTAAAATCCTTATTATTAACACAGTAAGCAAAGACTGTGTTTTCTGGTACAAAAAATTTTGTCACAGAAATATTCAATCTTACAGGATATTGCCTTTTTAAAGGATAACTGATTCTTGGCTGTATATTTCTATCAATAATTATCGTCTAATAATTGAGAAATAACGTCAAAAGTTGGCCCAGTGAACAGTATTTCTGATCCAGTTCATGAAATCCCTAAAAAATGAATCAACTGCCCTAGTTTTTGTTCCTGTCAGCTGTAGATTTTGTGATATTCTAATAACAATTAATAAAGAAATGAAAATTATTATCGTACTTTGAACTAGCCTGGTAGATGGGAAAGTTTTAAAATTAATTTTAAGCAGCCCGAGTATAAAGTTAATGAATTTCATTTGAATTTTCGATTCCTTGGTAAATACAAAAGTGTACTTGCTCGTGACAGATGTTGACAACACAGAATTTGGCGTTAATCCAAACTGGGAGTTGTTGGCGCCGAGAGGATTTAGATTTTACATGCCAGGGAGTGTAGGCCCAGGCTGGTTGGATGAGACAACAACAGCACAGGTGGAAAGTCGTTCGTTGATTGTTAACAGCGACGACGAATTGCCGATTGAATTTGCGGTAGAGGAAATTGGGGGGAGTTTCAAGAGAAGCGGTCACGACCGTACGCAACCGACGCTTCATTGCGTCGCTCAAGAATGCCCAACTTTGTTGCGCAAAGGTCTCTTGGAATTGTTTCCTGGTTGCGCAGAAGTCGCATCTCCACAGTTGACCATTGTAACTGTTAGTCAAAAATTAAATCCTCGAAGTAACCGATGGAGCAGGGAAGTAGAGACGGAGAAACTTGCAAAATTCGTACGTATCTCTCCATTTATTATACTATTATTTTTCATTATTCCGCATTTGCAAGAGGATCAAGGGAAACTGTGGAAAACCCTGACTGTCACAAGCGGCTATATTTAAACTGAGTTTCAGTTGATTGACTCCATCAGAAACTCAGGAAAACTGCCTTGAGCTCAGCAATTTATACGCGAGCCGATGCATGGCTAAGCGATCACCCAACCAAGTACTGACCTCATTAAAGGTTTCGTAACTTTGTGATCGCCGAAGCCATGTACCGAGCGCGCATCTACTGCTGTCGGGGTCTCTTGATTTATTACGTAGGCTTCATTCCAAATTTCTTATGAATTTTGGCACAAAATTACTTTTTCTAAATTCTTATAGTTTGTGCTGGCAGCATCGGACATCTGTACACAATTGAAAATGGTCGGTTACTGGGCTGACTTCATAAATCCTTTCAGCGGACAACCTTATCTCAATCCCCTTAAAAACAGCACGCTGTATAAAACTGATCAACGTTTTCGTTGCTTGGGCTTCAAGATAGAGCAAAAAAATCATTGTAAAGTAATATCCGTTGATAATGATCCAAGAGAATTTGTCGGTACGTTTTTATCGATTTCGTTTCGAGACGAATTTTTTTTTTTTTTTTTTTTTTTCATTTTCTTATAAGGTGTAAGAAAAGGCTTGGAAAACTCTTATTTAATTTCAGGAAGTCTCTATACAACGGCTCCTTCGAGCACCGAATTTCTCAAGGAAATAATGAGCGGCCTGAACGACCATTGACACCAGTCTCGTATTCCTTTCAAGGGATATCAATACGACCCTTATAGTTATCAACTAAAATACAAGAAATGTAAAGAGTTTATCGTAATGTGAGTACTGCCGACGAATAAAATGATGACAAAGTGTAAATATTCGCTTATTTGTCATAATTTAATAGACAATTTAAAGGAATGTCAAGTTTTGAAGGATTATATCGATTCAAAAAAGTATCAATGTTACTTTTTTATTTAATTAGACTTTTTAGAACGTCGAATTTGTTAAAAGGAGCAGCTTGAATGGTCGTGGAAAGTTTCGGATGATTGAGACATTACTTTTGCTGAATAAATTTTCGTACGAAAAGCGAATCAAGTGAATTCCAAAGGATTCCGTTTTCCAAGTTCAAAACAATTTAAAGTTGTTGACCCAAGAACGAGGTAGAAAAAAGCAAGGAATAAAGCGATTCTTATCTAATTGGAGAAACTCGTTTCACGAATGACAAACTTTCTTCTCCAATTTATATAGCAACTGCGATTCAACTCATATATTTTATTGTCTGAGCTGATTTTCCTTTTCAAACCTTCGAATCGACTTAGTCGATTTGTTTTTACGATTACTAATTAATTTTCAAATTTGCAAAGTCAATAAATGAAATTAAGAAAAAATTGGATTTTGATCGTAAAAAAAATGTGAGGATGGGATATTCGTTTTTCAAGGATTTCAGTTGACAAAGGACGTAACTGCATTTTATTATAAAACAATGAAATATCTTTTTGTTTTTGTTTTGTTTTTCTTATGTTTTTTTTTTTTCGTTTTTACAAATTTTTCAACATAGAATAATACTTCGAGCTACAAAAAATCGTGCCTCAGTCAATCGAGGCTGCCATAATTCCTCAATAATGTTTCTAACGAAGACTCGCTCGTTTATTTATCATCAATACAATTTGTGGCCATTTTCATAGTGCAAACATCGTTATACAATTTTTTTTCTTTCCTTCATCTTTACAATCAATTTTTTAGTGACTTTGTCGATTATTTGTTTTCCTCAGAATTCACAAGAGAATGAAAACTTTTTATTTTCTTCTCGAATTTGTCTTCGTCCATGTCCTTCTAGAATTTCTGTTTTTCGCGTTTTCGAAAACACGAAGATCCGAAATTTGAAAAAAAGTGTAGGAAATAGAATATTTTTTAGAAAGCCGTTAAAAAAATAGAAGTTTTCTTGCAATTTTTCATTCACGAATCCGAATACTTTTGCGCGATCATTCGCTCAAGATTATCGAAGACTTCTTCTTCTCCTTAGAGATTTTCGAAGTTACATTTTTATTCCGGCTAATAAAAAAAACAAATTTTTAGTGGAAGCAAACGCAAAAGTAAAAAAAAAAAAGAAAAAATATGCCAAAGAAAAAGATAATTAGAAAAAACGTTTAGGGCTTACAAATAATTTCGATTATTTCTTTTATCGACTCGCCGTAACAAACAAGATTTTTCTTCTTTTATCTCTCGACAGTTTTTCTCGAAACTTATATCATCTATTTGTTCCGCTCACCATTTCCTTACTGACATGTATTATTATTTTTTTGTCTTAATTTCTTTGTTGTTGCTTGTTATTTCTTTTTTCTCGTTTATATTTATAAGTTATTAACTTTTCGATAAATCGTTAATTTTAATCAATTGATTCGCCACTTAATTCTCATCAATCGCTCTCACATTTATGTCCATTATGCAAAAAGGACTAATTTCATTTAGTATTTTGGTTGATTTTTTATCTTCTCATCAATTACATATAACGTATGAACTATTATTGTTTCGACTACGAGACTATCGATTTTTTTTTTCTTTTTTTTTTTCTTTTTTCATTATTTATTTAGATATTGGTCAAAGCTTGCTTTTGGCGCTTCGGCGTCCATTGTTTTGTTGTTTGTTGGTCTTTTTTCGTCACAGCGTTTCAAGGATTCGTTTCTCTCGGCGATCGCCAATCGCTCTCTCTCTCTCTCTCTCTCTCTCTCTTTCTCTTTCTCTTTTTTTTTCTCATACACATTATTCGTTTTTGATTTACTTGGTTTTGTCACAATACCATTGTCTTTCATCGATTTTGTTTTTCGTTTTATTTCGTTTCTCGTTCATCATTCATCGAGGACATTCGTCCACAAATTTCTTTCTCTTTTTTTTTTTTGAATTTTTTTAATACTTCTCGCAAAATACAATCGTATTTGTCGTTCTTCGTTACAATTATCGTTTAGGAACGTAAAATACAAGAGGCTGGCTTCGGGAAAGGAGAATCTGGCATTTTAATAATTCGCTTTAACAACTTTACACTTAATTATCGAATAGACGATGCGATGTATTTCGCTAAATATCTGTCAACGAGGCAAAATTACTGCGAACAAATATTTGATCTGAAAACGTTTTATATTTTTGTGCTCCGGCCAAAAATTTTATTCGAATAAAATTTCAATAAAATTTTAAAAATCGTCAGCTGTCTCCACGACTTTTCAGCATCGTTTTTTTTTTTGCAATATTAAAAAAAAATGATGATTATTATTTGTTAAACGAGAAAAAAGTAAAATTTGAAAAATTGCGGACGGAAACGGAGATTTGTAATCCGATCGAAAAATCTCTATTTTTAATAATTTCAATAAATTTATCATTGGACTACCGAGTAGATGAGTCAATTTGGGTGACTTTCGTAAAGAACTTACGTATTTATTGCACAGTAATTTATAGTCGACGGTATAATATTTATACTAAATTTGCAATTTTATCAATTTTAACTCCTGTATGTGTGTTTATGTGTATTTTAGTTTGTCTCGTTAACGAGCATTTTGGTACTTGACGTAGCATGTGTTTTGCTTCGTTATCGTTACAATGCGTATTGTAGTGTGAATTCAGCGAGGGTTGCGCGAGTTAATTCGGTTATTTGTCGAGAGGGGGAGAGCGAACACACTGATAATGAGGAATCGATTGCTAATTTGTTGTAGGAGCGTCAAGGAACATTATGTACACACACATATATATATAAATAAATTAATAAAGATATTTATATATATATATAAATGTATATAATGTTTCGATGATTCGTACAGAGATTTATGATGAAAAAACACATCGAGACACAAGATCTTTTATTTTATTTTTTCTTTAAATATTTATATTATTATTTTGTTGCTTTACTTCGACGATTTTAAATTAGCAACAAGTGTTTATAAATGGAGACATTAAAATACAAAATTGGAAAGTAATTTTCTAGTACATTGCACTTTTCAGTATAATTCTCAGCCTGGAATTTTAATCTCTTTTTTTTTATTCACAAATTTCCTTCGTTATTTATTCAGTGAAAAAGAGCTCAAATGCTTTTTCGATTGGATGAAATTTTCATGAAATTCTAGGACCGTGAAAATTTACATTTTTTCTTTTCTTTTGTTCGTGCATGTTTTTTGGGCGATTATTTTTCAGATTACAACGCTGTTGAACGTTGTTTTTTGTTTTTTTTTTTTATAACTTGTTTCTAATGTTCTTTTAATATTGTTACAACCAAAAGTTTTTCTTCCTTCGCTTCTGGCTTCTCGTGATTGCGTGGCTAATAATTTATTACTTAAAAACTAATGGACCTCGTGCAAGCATCGAAATTTAACTACAGTTTCTTGTACGATCTAATTTAACGTACGTGACGTTTTCACGAGTGTTTTTTTCATCTTTTGGTTTTTTTTCTTTTGAATTCTCTGCTGCAATATTTTCTCTCGAGCTCTATCATTCTCATAGTTTTTTTTTCATTTTTTTTTTTCGGAAAATTCTGGTTTCTTTCTCGTTCTCGGACATTTTTCTCTCTCTTTCTCTCTCTCTCTCTTTCTCTCAACGTTGACGGAGAGTCTGTATTTTCGTTTAAATAACGAGTTATTTTAAAAACTCGTTCGACGTACAAAATCGTAAATATAAAAAATGGTGTAAATTGATTTTTAATACGGTCGTTTAACGCTTGACGGTAAAATTTTTCTAAGGATATATAACAATTAATGAGTGTATACGTAATTTATCATTTTTTCATTATTTCATTATACTTTTTGTCGTAACGTGTTGATTTTTTAAATATATTTATATATTTTTTTCAAATTTTACTCGAGCACATGAGAGTAAATATGAAGATTTCGTGAGAAGGAAGAAAAGCTAAAGAATTGTGAATTTTTCATGGATTTTATAATTCTGTGAAAACATCGTGAGCTTTCGTATATATTTATGGATATATTTATATGTTGATGTGTGCGATGTCAACACTTACGAATAAATCATGATCGAGTGGTTTTCGAGTCGAAGATTATTTCGATCGAAGCTTTTTTCGAGATTTCAAATTGTTATATTCGTTTTTTAAAAGGAGAATACAGTAAAAAAGAAGAAAAAAAAAGTCATTGAAGACCCAATTGCAAAAGTATTTTTGTGCACATCTGTTCAATTTCATTTTTATATATATATGTTTTTTAATTTTATTTCTGCTGTATGTCAGAATCGACCAGACTCAAGACGAAAGAAAAAATGAATAAAAAGGTACGGAATTTGAATAGTGAAATTGACTAGAAAATTGATCACGATGAAATTCTTTATATCGGAGTTTTCGATCTTTTGTATTTTATCAATGCTACCATTCGAATTTTCTTCTCACATCGAAAGTCCCTCACTCTTCTTCATTTTATTTTCTTGCTATTTCACTCGAGAAAAATCACTTTTATCGTAAATTCGATATATTGTTTCTGCATTCGTTTTGTCATCAGTCTCGAACCATATAAAACTTCATTTTTTTGGTATATCTTTTTTCGAGATAAAAGTTACGATGTTTCTCTCTCTCTCTCCTCTCTCTCTCTCTCTTTTTCTCTCTCTTTCGTTCCCTTTTCCCCTTAATCTATCTACGTTGGCTCTCCAGGATCTTGGATGTATTTCTTATTTCATTTCCGCTTCGTTTTCTTTATTTCGAGATTCGAGTCCTCAATTCGACTCCCATCTGATTCGCTATAATGACGAAAGCCCAAAATCTCCAATGTCTTTTCTCATTCGATATACTTACTCGATAACATTAATTGGCCCGATCAATTGGAACAATTTCCTCTATCCACTCTCGTGGTTTATATTGGGCTATCGACCATTTCCACTTTCGACCCCTCGTCGAGCCAAGAAATCCTTATCTCTTCTCAAATCAATTTTATCATTAGACCCGCACGTATATCAAAATTTATAAATTATTTATACGCTCAACGATCGATTCTTTACGATTTTTTATCCTCTCGATAAAAAGCTTCAATGCTTGGAGATTTTTTCGAACAATTTAACAGGCACGTCGTTTTCCAATGCTTTTTTTTTTTTTAAATACTTTTTCTCAAAAATTCATAATAATTAATGAAACCTCGTTATTGAAAAATGAACATTAACAATTTGAATTTTTTCTCATTTTTAAATTAACATACGAATGTCCAATCAACAAGGAAATATGAAAAATTGTAGATTTTTATCTGATTGCAACGTGGATAAAATCTCATTGAAATTCATTTTGTTTTTTTTTTTTTTTTTTTTTTTTTTTTTTTACTTCAAATCTCCAGAGAGATTGTTTTGGGGAGGTCGGCTCATAATAAAGGAAGAACGAATGGTGAAAAGATAGCAATTAATCCAGATGAGATTGGATTTCCTGATTCGTCGAGAGAAAATGAAGAGTGGTGACAAAAGAAAAATGTAAAAAAAAGTCACAGTCCATTATTTTTCATTTCTCTCTTATCCTCTCGTAATTCTTTCTACCTATAGATTCGTCCCATTCGTTTCAGTCTTCACACATTGTTGTTGTTGTTTATTTTTCTTATTTTTTTTTTAATAATAATTATTTATTTGTTTATTATTAATTATACACAAAAATTCAATGAATATTTATTGCAAGAGTCTCGAGCCTGGACACAATCCATGAATTAATCATCATTTAATATATCGTATATTTATTTATTATTTTTATAACTTATGTATCACGCGATTTATCCGGAATAGTTGATTTGTTTTTGTTTTTTTCGTTTTTACACAATCTTTGGATTCTCGTGACCATGAAAAAATTCTACTAAGAGACTTTTTTCGATCGCCACGAGTTCCTCTCTTTCTATAGAACGTGAAGATTCTCACAGCTCTTTGACTTACTGTCTCGGGCCCATACCTTGTCCAATAAATGTCGCACCTTCAGACTCGCGCTCGTACGACTTCCACGATATTTTTTTGGCGAATTGTTCTCCGAGCATGAACCCAAAGGCGATTTGCTACGATTCTTTCGCGATCTGCGACGAAACAAATCACGATTTCTCTCTGGATTCTCAAGCTTCAAACGTATCTGCTTCAATAAACCGACCAGTAACTCATCCACGTTGTGATTCAAACCCACTGAAGTCTCGATAAATTTACAATCGTACGAAGTCGCCATAGATTGACCTTCTGTAACAAAATTTATCAATTCCCAAACTTTTTTTATCTTTATAAACAGAAAATATTGAAAAAAAAAAAAAAAAAAACATATCGGAAAAAAAGTCGTTTTATTTTTTGCAATTTACGAAGGATTTTCAAAGTAACAAAAAAATTTCAATGTAAAAAAATACAAATTACGTCGTCGCAATTGAATTTTCACTAAATTTTTTTTTTTTTTTCGATTTATAAAGAGATTCGGAAAAAAAAAATTTACACAGCTGGTTTGGTGAAAAACGAAATAAATCATTTTTCATAAATTTCCATTCGATATGAGATTTAAAAAAAAATTAAAAACGAAAAAAAAAAAGAAAGCAATGAGTTCGAAAACCTCGTTTATTTAATCCATCGCCATCCGAATAACGTTTAATTAAGAGGTCTAGAGGTAAATTAATGGCTCACTAGAGAGATTACAAAAGGTTTACGAAACGATGGAATGGAAGCAGCTCTTGTATATTTAGTGTAGTTTGGAAAAAGTTTAGAAACGTTGAGGGCAGAAGGGCGAGGCTAGCACGCTCTCGACGATTTCTCGACCTTTATATCGGACATTTATTTTTAATTAACCGACCTCATTCGGGCTTGGAAGGATCTTTTTTTTTTTGTTCGTTCTCTTCCTCTCTCTCTCTTTCTCTTGAGAAGGGGCCTCAACGAAAAGCGACGGAGTTTCTCATCGCGAATAATTGGAGAGTTGTAATATTAGCAGCGTGAATATATTATACGAAACCTTACGAAGGGTTATGAAAAAAAAAGGATTTAGTCTCGCGTTTAAATTAAAACGATGGGGGTGGAAAAAATATATTGATTTTTTTTTTTATAAAATATATTGTTCGTTAACTTTTCTATAAAAATTTACTTTTTTTTTTAATTTTAAATTAATATTCCCACGTAATTTATTATGACGTAAAATCTTATTATTTATTTCGTGCAAATTTATTTGGTCCTTGAGCAGAAAATAAAAATGATAGCAAGTGGAAAAAGCTGTTAGTTGTCAGCCAACCCCCCTTCAAACGATTCCCCATAAAATTTCTAACCATTCAAATGATAATTGATTTCTCGACTTTACCTTCGATGCTGACGAGACGACATCGCACTAGATCGACCTTGTTACCAACCAGTATAACAGCCCTTGCTGACACGTGATCGCTTCGCCAAAGTATCTGGAGAAGTTCTTCAGCAACTCTCACCGAAGTTCTGTCGGTTGTGGAATAAACGACGCAGTAGGCGTGAGGTTCGTAACTCGATATGCAAGCTTCAGGCTGTGATTTGAAAATCATTTTATATTTAATACGAAAAAATATAAATATCATCAAGTTTTTTAAAGTAATTCTTAATGGAAGTTGAAAATTAAAATTCTTCCGACGACTGTAACAATGGAGCTCAAATTTTCCGAAAAATTACGATCGCTATAAAGTTTATATGCAACTTTATGGCCGGAGAATAAAGGATCAAATAACAAAAGAGCATTTTTATCGATTGGACAAAGAAATAAAGATTCTTATATTTTTTTTACATTTTATTAACCTCATTATGTTCGTTTTTTTCTTTTCAAATTTTTCAAAGCATCTCAACGATACTTTCATCTCTTCTCGTTTAAATTTCACTTTTTTGCATTCTTATAACGCCCGCTACTTTTAGAGATGTGTTTTATACCTGATGGGGCAATAAGAAACCTGCTCCGGAACATCAGGGTCAGTGGTAGAGAAAGGCTTTTACGAGCATAAGAAAAACCCTAACAAAGTTTCTTCCCTTAGTCTGTATTAGACGTACTTAAATATACGATCGAGAAAATGTACGAGCGAACGAGAACAAAGGGATGAAAAGGTTGAAGGCTCTTTTAATCCCTGTCTCGGCTGTTCTCTCAAAACTTGTGAAGTTCCATTGAAAATATTCAAAATGTTATTTATCCTCGAGCCCAAAATTAAGAGAACAAAAAATAAAACGAATTGATTATTTTCTTGAAATACATTCAATTATTGATCAATTATCGAGCTCGTTTTATGAGAGAATTCGAATACGAGGAGGAATCGAAAAATGAAAATTTCTCTGTGCCTCAGAGCACATTATCCACTTATAATGTTCTCGATACTTTCGTCCCATCGTAATGTTCCATTTTGTACCATTGTTTAAGGATAACAAACGTTCAAAGAAAAAAAAAAAAAAAAATTACATTTTAGGCTGAAACTATTATTCAACAGTAAAATCATCGATAAGGATTTCTTTATTTTTGATATTATTGATAAACCAAAGACTCGTGAAAAATGGAGAATTTCGTAGGTGAGTAAATAGGATATTTCGAATATTCAAATATCTCCATATCGATATTGGTTATAAAGCTCTAGTCACATGGATGGGATTCATGACTTATGCATCAGTCTCCACCAAGATATAGGAAGGTAAAAAAAGGATAGAGAGAGAGGAGAGAGAGAGAGAGAGAGAGAGAAAGAGAGATGAGATTATGGAGAGATCGATCTTTCCCCTGAGCAAACCGTTCAAGTAACGTCACAAACCCTTGAATCGGTATTCATGAGAACGGGGTGGGGAGGGTCAAAGAAGATAGAGAGAGAGAGAGAGAGAGAGGGATTGGGTTAAGTTCGAACAAAGCTCCGAAGCTTGGTATTCTCCACCTTAACTTGTTCCCCACTCGCTTCCTCCCCGATTTCGTTTCCGTTCCCGTCGCTCTCTTCAATGTGAGGGATTTATTATTAAGGGATCGAGAAAGTGAGAGGGTGAGTCAAGTACGTGAATGAGGTGGTTGAAAAGAGTGTTTTTCGACTTGAATTTCGATAGAATTGTTCAAATAAAAATATGCGTTTGATAAGCCGAGAAAAATGATATCACGAAAACATTTTTTTGGCAAATAAATAAATAAATAAATAAATAAGCAAATAAATAAATAAATAAAACACTAGTAAAATCTTAAATTACAAAAACACAAGCAAAGAATTTCGTATTAATTTGTTGAATTACAGACTCTTGTCTGTTATGAAGTTTCGTGGTATTCTGATAACGAGAGTTTGGCTGAGAATTGAATGCCAAATGACGGAGGAATACATGAGCTTGTGAACAAAAAGAGAGAAAGAGAGAGAGAGAGAGAGGGAGAGAAAAGGGCATGAGAATTGTGGCTGGCTTTCCGTAATTCGAGTTGGTGTAAACGTTAACAACGGACAGTAAACTCTTTGGGAAATGGAGGTCTATGTAAAGTGAGCTATATATATGTATATAAGAGTGTACATGAAGGATCGCAGGACGAAGTGAGGACATAGTGAAACTTTTGGGTGACTAGGACATGAAGGGGAGCAGGAATGATAGTGATGGTAAGGGAAGTAACTGTTTCTGAAATCTGTTTTCAGAATCTATGCAATATATGTATTGGATTAGAGAAAATCCGTAGTCCACATTACAGGAATGAATTAAGGTATATGGAGATGAGATTTGTATGTAAAAGGAACGAATATATATGTGTGTGTAAACGGTTACTATATATAGAGCTTTGGAGTCCAGGGTGACGAGGATTGCTCTAGGATCTGAGCAAATACCTTCCACGAACGAGTCAACTCTAAACGAAGCTGCACTGACGAAGCTTAACCGAATTAGATTCGCATAATTTCGCTCATATATACTTCAGTCAGGGGTTTACCAGAGATTCGCTTTTCTATTTGAGCATCGTTCTCGCAATTTCCAACCCGTATATATATATATATATATGGGTGAATAAAAAAATGAAAATGTTCAGTGATGTGACTGAAGAATAATGAGAGCTGTTCTACTTATTCAAAACCCCTATTATCGAGGGTTATCCCTGATAAATTTTCCTCCGTTCGGAATAAACTTGTTGTCCAAGCGATGTTATATATATTTTTTCGAGATTCCCCAGTTATATTGTCTCATATCTGTAATATCAGCTTTGACCGAGGTCGCCAGGGGAGTTAACACGAGTCACGGGCTCCAGAAAGCTGGGGTGAAATCTGACGGAGTTTATTTCAAGTAGTTCAGAGGAATTTTGAGGGTATATGGGGATCGCAAAGCGTTAAGGACATTAAGGTGAATAAATATAATATCGAAGGGACTGTAAAGGGTGCCATATCGCTCTGGACCTCTTTTCGAGGTCACAACTTAACAAGGCACAAGTTTTTATCTTTTTTTTTTTTTTTTTGCATATGGAAATGTACAGTGTACAGAAATTGATTATGGGAGAAAAATATCATGGTTTCAATCGAGAATAAGTCCATAGTGAAATCTTCTTCGAAGGAGAGAGACAGAGAGAGAAAAAGTTGATGTGCAGAGTGGCAGGGGGTTGAAAAGGCTCCTGCCCAGCGAGACGTGGTCGTTCGTTCTCTCAGCTGAAACGTTGTTGCTTCAAGATCATCCAGGCATGTCTGTCGCACCAGGGAAAATAAGCGATCGACCGGAAACTCACTTCGACTGTAAAACGATCAGACCCTCTCTCTCTCTCTCTCTCTCTCTTTTCTGTCCTTTAACCTCCTTCAACCCCTCCTCACCTCATCTCCTTTATCAAGCCTTTATCAAGCTTTTCAATAATATATATATTTTCGACCCGTAACACGATCCCCGAATTACTTCGACTTTTTTCAATCCTCATCCTTCTTTTATCCAACGATTTTACCCTCTAAAATAATATATATGCCATGGGTAACTTATTGATAGAGTCTTTTATAATCATTTGATAGCGTGTCGAAAGACTCGAAACTTCTTTCTTCGATTCACCATTCTCAAATATCTATTTCACCATTCAACACTATTATCATCTACCATTCAGACGCTCGAGAGAGACTTCATGGAAAGTATTTTCATCCCTTTTCAATCCCTTTATTCCATCCAACCAGACGTTATTATCGTCGACAAGCCCCGTGGGAAAGAATTTATATGCGAACATATTTTTTATTTGTACGTGACATATTTCAAAGATAAATTCTATACGTCAAATATAATATGTCTAAGAGTTTATAAATATATCCAAAGTATAATAAGGAATTATTATACAAAAGACATAAATCATTTATTTTTATACTTAAAAATTCACCACTTGCGAATACGTCATGGTGTATTATATTTTTTATCTTTTACACGACAAAATTTAATATTAAAGCAAATTTGCCTTTGGACAACCGAACTTGGATAGGTTCTTTCTTCAGAGAAAATACTTCGCCCTATAAGCTTTTCACTTCGACTTTTGTACCGGTTCCATAACGACTTCGTCTCTCCTGTCTGCTCCATTTGGCAATTCTTATTCACAAATATGTTTTTTCTCATATAAAAAAAAAAAGCTGTCATGACAACATGTGTCTGACTTCTCATAAAGTATAGGCAAATATATAATTCGTGAAAAGATAAAGAAAAGAAGGTTGAGGGGAGGATTCTGTGGGCCTTTGGTATACGATCGACTTATCGACGGAACGAGAAAGAATTCGCTATTCTATAGTTGATGTACATCTATATATGTATAGTATAATCGAAAAGAGTATTGATAGCTATACGTGTTCAATATAAAAATATATATAAATGTATAGTGTCGGGTATAGGCCACGCCGTTGAGAATCTGGTGAATAAAAACGTCTCTCTCTCGGTACAGAGATCACTTTCTCGTTTTTTCCACTTACTCACGATGAGAAAAAAAAAAATTTAAACGAAAGGTCGATGGAGACTGAAGCATTGAATCATCCGGGTTTCCATTATTCCTGTACACCATTGCTTTATTCGATAAAATTCAATTTTTTTTATACTCCACTTACTTATATATATATATCATTTAATGTGAATCGTTCATCCGGAGTATATAACACCCACGTTTCTTAGTATTAACTTTCTATGCAATGACATTTATTGACTCTATCATTAAAAATGTCGATTACCACGTAATAGAAGACTTAATTCATTGATTTTTTCCATTTTTTTTACTATAAATCCCATTCAAAGTTATTATTATTCAATTGGAAATATTTTTTACTGTAAATTGGTATGTCTAGGGATAATTACGTCTGAACCCTTGCACGGTTTGGGAAGATCGTTTTGCCAGCGAGGGTAAGAGAGTAAGGCAAGAGGGAGAAAGGGGAGGAGGTGGGCGAGGGAAAGGATATTAATTACATAAATAAAGGTGATTTGGAGTTACGTAGAGAGAGGCTTGAGAGCGGCTGTTCACCCGATCTAATCGACGTTCGTTAATTAACCAATTAATGTTTACTTCCCAACCTGCCTGACGACGATAATTGTCATGAAATCTAGACACGCGGAACGATGGAGAACTTTCGAGCTATCGCTTAAGGACTGATAAAAAAAAAAAAACACACATTTTTTGTCGTCTATTTGACGACGCGAACGTGCTTGAGAGTTGTATGAAATAAAAAAGAAAACAAAGATAAAAAGTGAAGGATGTATCAAAGTTTAGTGACTCGACGTTTATTCTCTGTGACGCAAGGAGAAGAAAAAATCTTTCTTTGTCGTAGATCACGTGCGAGGACACAGATTAAATGAGAGTATGCGGAAAAAGGAGAATGAACGAAAGAGATAACCAAGTCGTAAACTTTATCCTAATGGAATTTGTTGAAAGAATAATTAAAGTTTGCGGTGAGAAGATTTCATAGCACACCCTTTCCAGTTTGCTCTCTCGCGATGAAACTCATCGAGAGTTATGCCAGAGCTTCGATGTTATAGTTAAAATTGTGCTTCCAATAATAATTGAATTTTGTGAGGGGCTGTTTGTTATCACGAGGGCAAAGTATTATGATTCTCTTAGCATTCTTCATTCCACGCTCAACTTTGACATCTTTTGATCAACCGACTCGTTATCACGACAGTTACGTTTTCATCTTTGCGCCTGTGGCTTTAATTATAAAACAAAACCTCGTTATGTTCATTCAAAAACTTAAGCGTCCAAGTCACCCACTGGTTTATTATAATTTAACGACTAATTATATGTCAGCCTAAGATTTTCTTTATTATGTACCAAAATAATCATTAGGAAACCTTGACGAACCCTTGACTGCGGTTACTCTTAATACGAACTTATTCCTTCCTCTCTCTCTCTCTCTCTCTCTCTCTCTCTCTCTTTCTATTTCACTCTGGATCTTATGAACGAAAGAGCTTTTACTACTAAGATTATGTTGGACTATGTACATGTTAACGAAGTACCACCTGAGGGCTTCCTAAACTTTGACCCTTACGAGCAGGAAGAGAAAGCGTGCCAAATATAATATACTTGTCTTATGTATATATATATATAAAATATACACGTATGAGTTGTATGGTCCTTTGAGATTCAGGTACACTTGGTAACCATAGGCACTTTAGACTTGCTTGAAACACTCTGGCTTTACAAGTCCCACTCGTTCTCGACGCTTAAGCATTCCGTAAATTTTCCTCTGTCACGCGAGATCACGAAAGAGATGGTAAACTACTCGTTTAACTTCATATACGAAACGTACGAATTATAAAACTTCAAATACAAACAACCAAAAAACACATTATATTTCTTAACGTACTTGTTTTTTCCCCACAACCTTTAACAATGGCTCGTTTAATTATTCTCATTCTTTTGTATTTTTATACAAAGCACAGTTATAAAATGTTTTTCTTTTTCTTATTATTTCTTCTTCTTATTATTATCCAGGAATAAAGTTTAAGGTTTTTTTTTTTCATCGTATTTGATGAAATTATTGTTTATTTGTCAATGTCCGTAGAATATGAATTTTGAATATTTACAAAATGATTTTATTGAAACGAATGAAAAAATGGAGTTGAATAAGGGAACAGTAGAATTCTCACGTTCAGCTCGAAGGTCTACTTCATCGATCGCGTGGTCAGTCGAGAGACAATTAACGTCCGGATCTCGTTATCATGGGATGGATAACGAGCTTCAATTAACGAGAAAGATTCAAAGAGGCGTCAGGAATAGATGTATCTACAGGAAGATGGATATACCTGTTTCATCCCAATGTTGACGATGCAACCTATATTTGAGCAAGCCTCGTTCCACCCCTTAATTATACCAGTAATACCCGATTAACGAGAAAAAATATTGCAAGAAGCAACTTTGTACATTTGCTATTTAAATTCAGTGTTTTTTCAGCTTCAAACGCGATGTACGAGTGAAATTTCGTCTTTGGTAATTAGGTGATTCAAGAGGATTTAAAAAATGTGCAAATCTTTACTTTTTTTAGCTAATTTGAAAGTATAAAATTAATTTATTTGCTACGGAGTGAAATTTATTTATTGATAATATTTATTTCTCTAATAATACTCTCTTTTTCCTTATATTTATATATTTTTTTTTTTTGCAATTATTTTGTCATAAACTTTCTATGCAGAGATTTTTTATTTTCTTTGTTTTTTTTGTTTTTTTTTTTACTGTATACTCGTAAATGGTGTGTAGTTTGAAAAAAAAGTGCAAATCAGGCTCATGGGGATTCGAGGTCGTAGCTGAAAAAGGGAGTTCAATATAGTGAGTCTGTGAAGCGAGCAGACGACAGAAGGTGTCGGAGAAAAATCCAATCGACCAAGAGTCAAGGTTTATATTTTGCCGTTTTTTTTACCCCACGTCCCCTCGGTTCTCGTTCGTTCGACGACTCCTTTTCGTGACCTGCCAGGATCGCTGCGTCGTCGCTTTTTTTGTTTCACCGTCGTTGCACGAAATGGACACATGTCGATGAGAAACAATCTGTTATTCGAATTGCCAGTGTACAAGGGGATTTCTCTACTACCCACATGCGGCTTTTCAAAATGGCCCCCAACTGACAGATCAGTGACAGGATCGAAAGATGAATCTTTTGACACGGGTATGTGTCCTCGAAGGGATTCAAATATCGTGAGATCTAGACACAAAAATTCATGAATAATTTTTCACCTCAAAATATTACTCGACAAGTTTTCTTCCTTGGGAAAAATGTGACGAGTGTAGTTGCAAGCGATTGTATTTAAAAAAAAGAAAAAAAAATGGCAGCCAAGGTCATTTTTATCACTTATAATATTTTTACTGATTTTTTTCTATTTTATTTTATTTTTCTTTTATTCAATCCGCTTATAAATACACACCAATCGAATTGAATTTTCTTCTCGAATGATTGGTCTCTGAAAAGTTCGCGTTTCACTGCACATCGATACGACAAATGCTTTTCGATTGCGAGATCTCTCACGCTAGGCTTCCAAATTAAAGGAGATTTACCTCGACCTTCCAATTTTTGTTTTATTGCAGTGCTTTATCTATTGAATTCAATCGAAATGAAAGAAAAAAAAAGAAAAAAATATTTTCATAAATAGTTCGGTATGTTCGAGGTTTTTGGGTGATCCGTAATAAAAGTTTGTTGAAAAAGGAGGCGAGGAATGAAAAGAAATTTAGTAACGTTCGAAAACAGATTCGATCGGACCTCGCGATTCGAATAATATTTAAATCCCATAGAAATATGGAAAAGTTCTCGCCAAATTGAGTTTTTCGTGACGAAAAAATTGAATTTCCGAATGATAAAAAATGCACTTCTCTGCGATTGTTAGTTTTTTTTTTTTTTTTTAATCAGCTGCATTTTAGCACGAGATTCAATTGGTTGTTATTCATCAGTCGTACGATTAATTTGAAATATAAAAACTAAAAGTTCACAGGCATTGGGTTAGAAGAACGAGAAAATATGGCAGTAATTAAAAGGTCATTTATAATGAAAGCGTGAGAAAGTTTTGAATAAAATTAATGTGGCATCGTTGACGCGAGATTGACTTGAAATTTTGCTTTTGGAAGATTTTTTGATGAAACGTATATATAATAATAAATTAAAAAAAAAAATAATATTGAAGGGAGTAAATAAATACGTGTACATAAATGTAAACGAGGCTATTGTTCGCAAAGGCTTTATCAATATTAAGGGGGTTATGAGTTGACCCCCAGGGTAATGAAGGAAAATACAATTTGACAATTTGATTTAAATCCTTCTCTGTTTCTCTGTTCGGTCGTCTCTTGTTTCTCGTAATATTGTATTGCTCGCTTATGTGACATGGGATCGCACCAGCCTATACATCGCCTCGAATATCCATAGAGAATTAATAATTTAATTTGACCCTGACGTGGAACTTGATCCCGCAGGACAATGGCTGATGATATCGTCAAGATTCACCTCATATATCTATTATAAGCTTCGTTTATATACGTACACCAGGACGATAGAGTGTTAAGATTTTCGATCGATCCTTCTCGTGGCATTGAATGTCCGGCTTAACTATCATATCACAACGACAAGATCTGTGTACACACATGGTCACGCTCCTGACAGAAATCCTCTTCGAAATACCCTTGTTTGTTTTCGCATTGACATATTGATCAATGAATTTAACAGGGTATTACTAAAATTTATGTCCATCCTTCAGGCAATATTCTACACGAAGCAAATTTTCCAAAAGTTCATACAAAAGTTTTATATTTTTCATTCACTGGATCATAACAACACTTTTATGGAGAAACAAATTGAATTTCTTCTAAAAATTTGAAATTTATCATTCATTGACAGCGTTGGCTTCAAAGTTGAGGAACCTTGGACGAAATTGGTACTTGGTTGGGTGACCATTTATCCATTTAGGGAAACACAGGCTAGTTATTTATTGAGCTCTTTATTATTCTTAGTTATTCATTGAATTCTACTAAAAATATAGTCCCTGGTAGTGATGGGTTTTTTTTTGCAGCTTTCTTTAGTCCTCGTTGCAAATGGAATATAGGGAAGAGTCGTTGTGGGCAAAAACTGCAAGTCTACACTCAGGAATAGGAAGAAAAAAAGTAATTGATCGTATGAAGAATAATAAATATGATTACACCAAGAAAAGCGTTTCGTTCTGTCAATCAAATGACTTGTTGAAATAATTTGATCGTAATATTTAATCGAACGGTTTCTTGAATATAAACGAAATATTAGCATTCAACGTGTTTCACATAAACTCAATTATAAACGTTTTTTTTTTTTACAGTCAGCTGCAACTTTTGGTCTTGCAATCAATAAAATTGATTGATCTTTATCGTTGGGTTAGAGGAGGTTCATGAAATTTGTAACTCGATGCAACAGCAGTGCGTTCACCTTAACGAATGTTTCTATACGTATATATTAGAGTTAGAATAGTATACGTCACGTGTGCTATTAGTCGTGGAAACTTGAAAGCTCTGATGGTATATAGCATGAGCTTGGGCGAGGGTGGCAAATATCCTGACGTTCAGCCACAAATTCGATATTAATTGAATTCAAGCCCGCGTGACATAATGGCTCTTCTCTTAGCTTCTATCGCTTCTGGCGTTTGGCCCAGAGTTACGCCTTCAACTACTACTCTCGTCATGTCATTTTATCCACATGGATAGATACATGTGTACACATGGCTATGATGTATGAATATATACTTCTACTCAATAATATATTAATGTACAATAATAACTTTCCTTGGGAACTTGCCTTTCATGAGACTTTGGGGCCTTTAACTCAAGGATTTGCTTAATAGGAGATACAACTTCATAAATATGATACTCCAAATCACACGTATTCATCCCCAGCCCAAATGATGCAAGAGAAACACCGTTGTTCAGGATTTATAATGAATTAGCAATCCTGCTACAGAGAATCTTTGATCAAAGACCTGGTTACCGAGGTGTGGCAAATCCCAAGATATACGTATAGCAAATCGATGTATGGATATGGAGAGATGCAGGAGATATAGAATGGTTGACGGATTTGATAGATAATTTAACATTGAATTAATCGAGCGAATCTACGTGCTTGATATCCAAGAATAATGGATTTAACTCTCGAGAGAGATTGAGCTTGAAATCCATTTCGAGAAGCGATTCGAATTGAACTTAAATGCCATTGACATGCTCTTACATCAGAGAGTTTTGGAAAAATTGTGATTCATTTAAATATGAAATACAATTGGATTCCAATGTAATTTTATTCTAATTAAGAAATTTCGTTGATTGTAATCTATGGATTTTTCAATTATTCTCGTTGTAAATTCTCATTTTTAAAATTACAGAGTATCTCGTTAATGTAAAATTATTTCCTTTAATTGGACACATTAGGAGAGACTTATCTAAATGAAAATCCGTTCTTTGGCTATGTTCCAATGCTTGAAAGTTGGAAAAAAAAGAAATTGAAGGTTACAACGAACCGGAACGATCAGTAAGAATTAAATTAATGCTTCACGTTATATATCTATATACACGTTGATCGCTCCTACAAATTTCGTGAGAAAACTTGCCTTTCAATGCAGATAAGAGACTTCGATAACGACTATCGTTTTAGCAAAGTTTTTAGTACTTTTGCTGGTAGGCCTAAATTTTCGATTTATAAAAGGCTACGAAATCGACGTCTAGCTTTTCTCAACTTTCTCTTCATTACAAGGCTTCGTTCTCCAGGGGTTTAAAAAACTGATAGCTCGAAAGTCTCAACCTTGAAAAAAGTGTCTTATTCAGAGACACTTCAAATAATCCGTTTTTTTTTACCTAAACCATTTTTTTTTCTTCCAATTTCATTTTTATCACAAACGAGAAAACGAAGCTTTTGAATAAAAAAAAAAAATTAAAAAAATGGAGAACATAAATTATAACGAAATGTGACGATCGCATGAAATATTACGCACACTGTTTTTTTCAAGAAATAAAAAAAGAAAAAAAAACGCATAAAGACGCAATAATTCTTTTCTGTCATTTTGCAAAGGCTGCGGTGTATTTTTATTCCCTCTGCTCTTTTATTTCGTTTTCAGTTGTTTTTAAACTTTTTTTTTCTTCCTGTTTTTATTGTACTTCAATGTTACGTTCGTAACCCAGTGGATTTTCTTGTGCAGCGAGTACAGAATTTCCCTTCGACGTGAGTCTGTACTAAATACATATGTCGGAGTTTGTGAGTCTCTTTCTCAAAGTGCATCAACGTACTGTCGTTTTGTTCATTTCTCTTCCTCGTGGAATGAATTTCCTCCAATTTGAATTTACTCGCCCTTGATTATACCGAGGCGCAGCATGAACTCTGCACGAGCTTTAAAGCCAACAGCCTAATAAAATTATAGAAAAGTTTCATGGACAAAAATAAAAGTAGAAATATTTTACGTCTAGAAATTTTTGTAGTTCAAACGGTTTCGATTTTTTTTTTGCACCAGTTTGTGTGTAAAAATATCGATTCGGACTGCGATGCCTCTGGGAATATATTGCGTTTACCTACGTCACAATATTTCCGAAATTACCGGAAGTCTAATATTTATTTCACCGAAAATTTGTAGCTAATTGATTGATGATGATGAAAAGTTGATTGAGCACATCAATCAATGACTTATTGAGAGCAGCTTTGGATTCACCGACTCCAAAATTTATTTTTAAAGAAAAAACAATACAAAAACAAAATTCAACACCGTTTTGGCAAGGAAAGCTTTTTTTTTTTTACAGAAAAAAAAAGAAAATAGTGGGCACAGTATTAAAAAGTATACAATGCGTCTTTGGAGCGAAAAAAATGAATGTAAAAACTTGATTACATTCGATTGTAAAATAACTTTGATTCGGTCCATTCAATCAACATCGATTTTGCCGGAAGCGTTGCTCTTCATTTTCCAAGTTTCGCTTCGGTTCAATCGGGATAAGATCGATAATTGTGTCATATTCATTTCACTATAAAATACTGATTATCGGATCCAAAGTTTAAGACGAAGTTCGATGAAACGTCTGTTCGAAAACTAGTTCGTATACTAGAAACTACGAAATTCAATCTGAATGACAGTCCGTGTCACTACAGAGTTTGAGAGTTTCTAATTCTGCAAGTGACAACTTAACGTTTTGTTGCTAATTGATACGAGTCTTTTGATATTTTTTATTATTAACACTAAGTCATCAAGATTCGACATTTATTTGCAATGTCTCTATTCATTTCTTATCAGTCACATAAAAAAGTGCTATTTGTTGTGACAAAAAGGTTAACAATACGAAATATGCTACATTGAACCCATTAAAAAAAATTGCATCAAAAAAGTGACCAGCTGTCACAAATAATGTTTTTTTTTTCGATTAAATAGACAGGAATTAATTGTAATTAGTATTTAAAAAATCTGATAAAATTCATTAATACTCTTGAAAAGTTTAATTTTGAGGATACACCATGAAGACTCTTAATTTTTTTATTTTTTTTAAGATTTTTTTTTTCGTCGTGAACTCATCCACCTTTCAAAAAGGCGAAAAATAGCTCGGGTCTCTCTAGCGATCCACAATAAACACACACAATATAGTGAAAAATACCCTATTTTTCTCGCAATTTACAAAAAAGAAATCCTCACGCAAGGAACAGTAATTCCCTCGGTATTTCGAGGACAAAAAAAAACAAAAGGAATTGCCAAATGTCTCGTGTAGAGAAAATGTTAAAAGTTAGAAATTTTTAGGAAGAGTTGAGTAAAGAAATATATCTGTGTGTACGAAAGTAGCTCATCAACGTCCATTCACTTTTTTTTTCTTGGTTTACTAACGAGCAACTGTGAGGGAATATGTTGTATTTTGAATATTTTGGATGTCGATTATTTTGAGGTAAAAGTTGAAACGATGCGGGAAAAAAGGGATGAAAAAAAGTTAAGATCGTGAATTTTGATACACATTTTGATGAAGCTATCCGGGACTCTTTTCTCTCGGGAGCAAAATGTTTTCACATTGGAAGTGAGCCAATGACGAAGTTGGGTTGATGTTCCAAGGACGCTCAAAGATTTGGGAATAATGACGCTGTCTTATCCCAGGAGAAGTGGAAAAAAATTCCCTGCAATTTACCTACGAAAGATTTGGTCGTGAATGAATATTAAGGAAAACTTCAGGGAGTTTCGATTCGCTTTCTCGCGCCCCTTTCTTTGCACTTTATTGTTTTTTTTTTTTTTTTTTTTTTCACTTTATTTTCCTGTGACGAGAGTAGATTTTTTATTATCCGAGCTTCAGAAAAGCGACAGTATTTACATGGAGAAACGAAAATTCCTTCAGAGAACTTTTGGCACTCTGGCCAAAAAAAATGCAGAGCAAAGGATTTTCTTTCTGGGAAGTCTGGCGTAGATTCGCATCAAGTATTTTCTTTTATATTTTATTTTTTCTCCTCGACAGAAAGACTCTGCGGAGCCAAAGTAAAAGTGCAAAAGTAATAGAGCACTCGCGATGAGCAAGAGAAAATGGAGAACGAATAAAATATACTAATAATTGAAACGCTGAGCCCCAAAAAGACGTAAAAATACCAAGTTCCTTTTTAACGTTGTACTTTCATTTGATAATACAAAATAATTCTATTCCTACGACGTTTTTATAATTGAAAGAAATAAAATTTGGTTATTTGTTTAATTTGTATTGAAGTTTCGAAAGAATATTGCATCGGTTGTCCGTACGTAACGAGAGTTTGTTCTTTACAAACTTTGTCCAGCGAGTAAAGAATATTTGATTAATTTGGGCACGCTCTGCTTGCCACTTTACATATTAAAACTGCCGTTGTCCTTTCTTCCGTAGCTTCGTTATAATCACAAATGAAGAATTTCCCTCATCGCTCACAATCCTTCGTAAATACCAAGTCTCGAGTAAATTGTTATCTTATTTTTATTTTTTAATTTTTTTATTTTTATTTACCCGTGAGAAAAGACGAATGTACGTTATATTCCATTCGTGATAAAAGTGTTTAATCATCCTAATTTCATAAACTTGGTTATTTTCTTTCATTCGGATAGTTTGTTCCTCGGCAATTTGTGAGAATAATTAAAATGCAAGGATTCGCTCAAAAGTTACTTTCGTTGTATGCATATTTTTAAGTCCGGAGGATGAATTAAAACGAAGACTCGAGTGACTCGTTACAATTAGAGAAGAAATAAAGTAGAAAAATAAAATAAAATAAAAAAAAGGACAAAAAAAAGAACACACGGAAAAAGATGTAATGGTCTTAAAAAAGAAATAAACCGTACAATGCAAATTCCGAGGTAACATACGTGCGCGGTACTGCTTCCATTAAGAATTAACCAGAGTGGTAAAAAGAAGGTTGAAAATGAGAAGGCAGAGGATAGAGAGAAGGATAAAATGTGTCAGGTCGGTAGAAAAGTGTGAGGACTAAAAACTTTTCTCCCTAAAGCTGTTTTCAAGGTGTGAGGAGGGGGAGGATTCTTTAAAATAAAAAAAGGGATTTTCGCAGGCTCTCGTCTCGTGCGAACCCGTGACGTTCGTTATGTCGTTGGGCGTGAAAAAGCAGAAGAAAAGCCAAGTTGACTTTTGACATGGGTTTGTCCATCGTTGGGAGGGTGACAGAAAACGAAAAATAAATAAGAAACAGTCGAACATACACGAGGATCCAGGAAAGACGCTCCATTTCTTCAAACTTTTTTTATTCCTTCACGGTTAGTTTGTCAGAATGAAATTAAGCTTTCTCGATGAATATTCACAGTTAATGAAAATCGTTTTCACTTTCAAAGAGTCATTCAAATATTAAGATATTTGCGCCCAAATTTGTGCTTTCAAAGGTTGAGAGCTGTCAGAAAAAAAAATACGATTTCACATCTTTCAAATCACCTTTTAAACACGAGGTGAAAATAGGTCGTAAGAAAAAAAAAAACAAAAAAAAAAGATCTTTTTCATTTTTTTATTCTCATCCACAACGTTATATAATTGTTCTCCAATTTTTTTCATTTCTATAATCATTCACTACGTGGATTATAAGAAATGAGATATAATTGCAAAAGCTTTGTCGTTTTGACGTATTTTTAAACGTATCCCTTATAGTTTGATAAGCCAGGACCAATTACTTACAAAGTGGAAGGTTAAATGTCATTCAATTTCTTTGGAGAAAATATATATCGTTGGTAATTTTGCGCAAAGTCTTTGAAACACGAATTCCATAAAACCATAAATGAATAGTATCGAAAATCATGAAAACTTTGAACTTTTACGATGAAAGAACTATTTGGAAGTAACTCGATTTCTAAACGGATCGTCTAGTCCAATCACTTTAATTTGAAAATGCTCAAACTAGCATTTTATATATATATATATATAGAACTGAATGGGCGATTTTCCGTCAGGGTTTTAGAAACTTTGATGCTTCATCGTTATAAATATTAAACGAGAGTATCTCGAGCACGATATTTTTATTTGCAGTCGTTCATTTATTCAGTTAAATAAATAATTTTGTTCAATTTATTAAAGACAAATATTGATTGATTTATTTATTTATTTATTTTTGAAATTATTGATGACGATGTATAGGTTTGATTAAAAATATCGATTCTACGTTCAACCCATGTTTTCATTAATTGAGTTTCGATTTAATTGACATTTTAAATGAGCGAAGGGACTACAGTTTATATTGAAGAAGACGAATAGAGGGAGAAAGAGAGACAGAGAAAAAAAAAGAATTCAAATGAGACAGTGAATAGACAGAGAGTTCAACTGCATCTGGCAATCTGGGTCAACTCGATGTGCAACTACAATAATACACCGAGTCCGTTGGATACGTTAAATAATAATTTTCATTTATTTTACGAAAAACGTGTAAACGAGAGTTAATAAAATTTCGAAAATTTACCAATTCGATTTATTTGTCTGCTCTACTTTTGCATAATCCCATGATTTTCGTCAGTTTGTGGGCATTTTTAATGATTATGAGCATTTTTAACCACTTATCAAACTTTTACTTCTCTTATCACGCTTCGCTACTGAAACTCGAGATTATTCAGCATCGTGGATGGCTTTACCTCGCAATCGTTTGCGCGCATATTTGTCTTGCGAATATATTTCAACTGAAACAACATTTAATTGGCTCAAGTATTACACATTCAGCAATAATAATCAAATATTTATTTAACTACAGTTAAATAAATATTTCAATATTATTAACTATATATAGTTACGACGTCATTTAATTACGATGCTCAAATGAACTCATCCCTTCTACAATGTTACCATATTACAAAAATATTAATGTTTACATTTTGGAGATCCAAATATGTTGCACTTTCTCCATGTTTTATTTTCGACTCGATCTTAATGATCTTTTTGGAAGTAAAACTTTGTAAGGTCAATTAATTAATTCGTTTATGTTAAAAAAAAAAAAAAAAATTAACGATGTCTGCAGTGGAGATTCCAATTTTGACGAGTGTACTAAAGGAAGAAAATACATTGGAAGAAGAAGAAGAAAAAAAATCCCTATTTAATGATTTTTCAAAATGACTTGTCTGTTAATTTCTGTTTGCTAAAACGTGCATTTCTCCTTTTCCTATTCGTTATTTTATGAGGATGTATTCTCAAGACGATGCGCTTGAGAGTCTGTGCACTCGGTTCTCGTTAATATTTAATAGCTCTCTTGGGTGATGCATCAGTGACTAAGACGAAGACGAGACAGGAGCATTGGTTAATATAGAGCAAAGTAATTTTGAGTCTCGAGTGCGTCTCTGCATGTATGCTTGCCAAGTAGGATGCTCCGTGAGATTGACTCACCTCATAAAGTTGCATTCAATTAGTCGAGTGTACAGCGAGAGAATTACAAAAGAATAGAACTCGAAAAATTTATTATAAAAACTAGTGAACGAATCGGTGTGTAATAAAAATCTAGAAAAATCATTAAACAAAAGTGACATCTGTGTCCTTCAAGGAGATGGGAAACGAAAGGCTACTCTATTGCCATGTCCTTTCATCGATAGATTCTTTTTGATTATTATCAGTCTTGCAATAGAAAAAAGAAAAAAAAACTATCAATTAGTGTTATTAGAGTAATTAATAACAGCTTGAAATCTTTCTTCGTTTACACATTTAATTGTAGCTCGAGGAAGCGATCCTCCAATTATTTGCTAATGAGTAACTCTTTGCTATTGCTTCATGGACTATCCTTTGGTCGATTGATCGAGCCTACGTGCACAATGTTGCTATTCTCTTAGTTTATCTACTCGTAATACATATATATATGTATACAGATCAAACAAACGTATAATGAAAAAAAAGTAGTGAGGACCCCTGTTGAATTAGTGAATACCAGTAACAAGAGAGCCAGAGGCAATGAGGGAGCCGTAAATACAGAGGATCAGAATAGGGCTACGTGTTCCGACTGTATAGACGAATTGCAGATAGTTCCGAGGTTGATGATAGCTTCGGAAAGAGGGCTTTCTCATCGGTGATTCGTCAGAAGCACTAATGTGCTTGTATACATTTATATCAGCATGTATCTCAACTATATGCGAATATCCATGAAGTTTTTCACGTCAAATTGTCATTTTTTTTCATTTTTTGTTTCATTTAATTTCTTTTCTCTACTTTGATCGTGGCTAAATCGTTATTTTTATTTTATTTTTCTAATAAAAATGCAGATTTTTTTGTTCAATTCGAGAGTCGACATTTTCTATTTTCACGACAAGTTTTGAACGAAGAAATATAGACTCCAATTTGAAGAAAAATTGAAAAAAAAATTTACCTGTGATCGAACTACCTACGAACTCAAAAATCATGAAATAAATGACAACTTTTTATAAAAAAAAAATTGTGAAGAAAATCAAAGAATTCTTGTAGTGCGAATAATTTTGAAATTTTTTATAAACGTTGGAATAAAAGTTAATTTATAAATAGAACTTTTAACCATTCGTCTATTTGGTTTACTGGATTTTTTAAGGAGTTATAAAAATTTGAAAGAAAAAAACAAAAGTAGAAAGGAATTTAAAGATAAATTACATCTCGCAAACACGTTGGGATAAAAATATGAACAAAATCAGGTAAAATTCTTTGTTTTTAATAAGTATTAACCGAGAAAAAATGTTAAAGGATATTAAAAAATACAAATGGAGGCGTAGAATTCCCCGTATGTCTAGCTGTTAACGTATAAAGTACATGCAGTTCGATAGGTGCACGTTTAGGGTCACGGTGGATCGATTAACGAGGTAAATAATTAACCATACGTCGAATAAACGAAACGAGAGAAGTGCCCTCAGGCTTTCTTCATTGGTGGTGTATCGTACGTGTATAAATTGAAAGAGTACAGAGATCTCGATTCTATATCCGTTGGTTTTGTCTGCCTCACTCAACTGACCCGAATTTTCGAACAATTTATTAGCGTCGCAAATTTGCGATGATGCATGATCGTTTGATGTTTAATTCCAAACGAAAAAACTAAATAATCGATTTTATTTGACGAAACGACAATAAAAAAACAAAACCAACAAATTAACGCGTCGTATTTGTAGTCACGTAACCTTTCAACACTTCGAGCCACGTTGAAATCTGCGTTGTCTCACTTTTTTTTTCATTTTTTAATTGATTGAACTACTATGTTGATAAAAAAAAAAAAAAAATACCATAATTTTTATTGTTATCTTCCTTCGTCAGTAATTCTTTTCTCCTTTTATACCTAATTTATGTAATTAAATTTTCTCCCATGCTTTATTCGTTCATTGGTGACAAAAAAAAAAAAAAAATGAAAAACGATATTATAAGGGTCGAATTTCTATACGTGTTTGCTGCCTCAACAGTACAATCACTATCAATACAAAATAATATTATAACTATAGAAATAGAAAGGTACGATCGTGGCCACGTAAAAGCGAGATTAGATTCTCCAGGTGGAAATGGGCGAAAGCGTTAATCGAATTCTCGAACATCGTGGCTTTCAATATATATATGAACACATGAGGTAGGATTATAAGGGGGTTCCTGTTGGCTACAACAGTAAGCGATTATTGGAAACACGTGTGTGCAATCATAGTCCGAGTACTGGCAAAGCGTACGTTATGGTTCTCGGCATCTTTGTATATATAAATATATACATATATTTATATAGTGATTGGATATCGGTATATAGTGGTATTGACGAGCGATGGTGGTCGTAAACGGTGTGTTTCCTTGGCACGAGTCAACAGCATTTTTTTCTCATTTTTCTATCCCTTTATCCATTGAGCTGTGCAAGGGAACGAACGATTACATAGCGAGCGCGAGAGATGAAATCTTATTCAAAAGCCATCGACATAATTATTAAACTTTGGCTCTTTTTCTATCGATTTAATCGAAAAGGTAGAAATTTCTTTTTAATTGTTAGTCAAAGACGGGGTCAAGATATGTCAAAAAAATAAATAAAATTCCATTTTGTATTTTGAAAATTTTGTATGTTTTTATATGAACTTTTATTTATGAACTTATATTTCCATTGCTGATTAATTTCTCAGTTGTTTTTATGTTCGACTTCGATGTTTTGCCATCGTGCGTTTTTTGAGAATGGAGAAATGAGGAACACACAAAAAAACACTGGAACCCGAGAAAAACAATAAAAAGTTATATTTATGGGATGTTTTGTTTAGCTTCCATTAATAATGTGCATGTATGTGTGTGTCTAAATGTTTTGAGTATAGATTAGAAGATTACCTTGGGTTTTATAGATTGCGTTTTAAGTAGAACAAAATGTAAAAGCTCTTTCTATAACTCGAGCCAACTTTTAAATAGGTAAAGAGAAAGAGGGAGAGAGAAAGGGAGAGAATGGTCTTGTCTTTTACACCCTCTCGCAACTTCGTCTGTAGGTAACGATAGTAGAATGTGTATAAAGCTTGGAAAATGAAATATCGATTGAGCTGTTAGTCGTGTTCAAAAGGATAGAAGGAGGAAGAGAGAATAGAAAGAAAGAGAGAGAGAGAGAGAGGGAGGAAGTTAGAAAACCGTGCGTCCAATTGATCCAAGGTTAATACGTAATTTGTCATGTCTCGTAGTCAATGCTTCATCCCCCTTTGTCTTTTATTCGTTCTCCTCTTTCTCTTAAATTATCTGTCAAATCGTCTCTCACTTATTTCTTTGACAGCCATTATATTTCCAGACAAAATTGTTTCTATTCTTCGAGCTAATTCTCTAAATCTGTTTTTTGTGTTTAAAATTCAAATTGTAATTTTGAGTTATTTTTTCAGCTTTATTTATCACGCCAAAGTTTAAATAACGATCGAGCCATTAAATATGCATTATGATTTTTATATCTTCCTCTAATTATCTTCAGAATTTTAATCACCAATAAATAATCCAAACGCTAAATTATTTAATATCCGCTGTTAATTCATATCCGTCGTATTAAAAAATATAAAACTTACCGCCATATCCGCGTAGGAATGATCGATAAATGTCAATTCCGATTCTTCACCGGCCAACAGGACACTCACGGTTTTTTCACCGGATTCGTCGTCTGTAACACATGTTCACCACATTTTTTTCAAGTGTCGTGAAAGTAAAAAAAAAAAAAATGATTTAACAAGCAGAAAACATGTGGAAATTTTGTTTACTTTTTTTTCTTCATTTTATCAAACAAAATCTCATGACGTAATGTAAATAAAATCGCGAATAAATCCAGAAAAAAAAGACAGATTTGTTGAAGAGAAAATGAAAAATTGAATGAAACATTCCTCCCAAGCGATAATTACGTTTCGTGGAAATCCAATTATTTAATGTAGTAATCTGTCAATCCTTTAATTAATTAACATGCTTGATCAATTCACACGAGTCTTGGACCGTCGCTGCGAGAAAAATAATCGAGTAAATTGGCTCGATTTTTTGTCCTCGTACTCCTAATTGATTAATAAACTAATTAACACATTCGTTATTTAATGAAAGATTACCATATAATTAAAAAAAAACATTATGTTTTTTTTTTTTTTAGATTTTTTCACCTCTTCAAAATTACAAAGTATTCTTTGATTAAATTAGCGTCACAGCCAGATGGCTACACCGCGTAATTTATCGAACGACCATACGAATTATTATATTACAAAATGAAAAAAAAAATATATATATATAATAATAATCTTGTAACTGGAATTTAATAAAATATTAACATTTGAAAGTGAAGGAAAAAAAGATTGTCCAGTGCCTCGTGACTCTTCGTAATTTCATTCCCTTTATTCTGACAGTCATAAAGTCACAAAGCTACAGTTATGAGTCACTGAAGCTTATGTATGAAAACCGGATGGAATGGAAAAGCGAGGAGAAAACTCGCTACTGCAATCAACCGAATTACCGTCCTAACCATGTTTCTCGTACAGAAACTGTAGGATTGAGATTGCACGAAACGAACCTTTCTTTTTGTCCACTCGAAATGATACATTTTGTGAAAAGGGTTTTGCAAATTTTCCTTTTTTTTTTATTTTTTTTTTCATTTACATTACATCTGTAAATAAAATATTCAACTTTTTTATCAGTTTTTTTTGTCCATTTACTTTATTATTTTCGTTATTAGTTTAGTGCAAAATTACATCCAACAAAAACAGCAATTACGAGAGGAGGAAAACGACTAATTAAATTAGTTATTACTGGAGTCGAATCCAGATTGCATGACACGTCAACATAATTACAACGACCAGCATCGTTCGAAGAAGATTTCATGAAAAAAATTCGTATGAACACTAATTGCAAGAACACTAATGACACTAGTGACGATGTAAATTCGCTCACCAACGAATTAGTACCGTTTGTAATTTCAACAGTCATTTCGATTGCGATTTCATTGGAATCTAATTATTGCTGAAACTTTTCTTCAAGTTTTGATATTAGAAATAAATGAAGTTATTAAGGACGTTGAGTCCAAGTGCCAGGAGTTATGACTAATCGTCACTAAAGAAAATTCTTGTGAGACTCGTAAATAATAACTGATTAACATTAATCAAACATTAAAGTGGCGTCTTTTGATACTCATGAGAATTTTTTTTTTTTTTTCCATAAGGAAAGTATTGAATCATTTTTATTCTCCAAATAATGTTTTGTTTTTGTTGATATTTTTTTCCAATTAAATTGTACGATCGATGGAAATCAATGAATACAATTGTTTATTAATTTTTATCATTTCATATGAATTTGATTGAGTATTAATTCAATCATGCAGAAGTGGAAGAATGCGGATGGCATAATACGATAAAAATAATGACAATGAGAGCAGAACGATCGAAGTGGACGGTCTGTCGAATACGGTAGTTTGCCAGATTAGTATTTTTATATTTTTTTTTTTTATAAATCTTTTTACGAGAATTTTATAAACGAGCCATTCGGTTTATGAACATGAACAAATGATCCTCTTGTTTATATTTAATTAATAAACGAAAAAAGCAATAGCATAAAAATTGAAATGGGACGTGATGGGAGGCAGAAGATATTTGATATTTCATGCAGATTTAGTCTCGATTTTGACAGTTAAAAATTGGAAAATAATCCGTTGCACAAAACTGTGGTATTTTATAAGTTTTAAGTGCCCCACGAAATATCGTCGATAAATAACTCGCGTCGCACGACAGCTGTGGCCCTTTAAACCCATTTATTTATCACGTAAATGCATTGTCCGTACGTGTGTCTATAAAATCTATACACGTAGTTCGAACGTATGGCAGAAGCTCGAAGAAATTAATTTTACGACTAATAAAACGAATACCCGAAAGCTCGCCGATCTAAAGCCCTCGTAACTCCTCTTTTCCAACCAACGCTCGTTTAACAAACTCTATTCTGTATTTATATATTATAACGGATACATTCCTCGTTTAATTGTTGTGGAATTTACTGGACGTATACACAGAAACTGAGTAAAGTTTCGACAAAAATTTCAAATAAAATAAAAATTAAGAGAATGATAAAAGGGACAAGAATTTCTGGAAGTATTTCGTAAATAAATATATATTTTTTTTCATTTCCAACCCAACCATGATCCATGACATTTACGAGGTAATATTTTTCGAAATATTTACGAAATTAAATTCAAAAATAATAACTGCATTGTCCTTTTTTTATTGACACTTATTTTGCAAACATTTTTTTTCTCTACTAGTAAAAAAAAAAAAAATTGTTGAAATTTCATAAAGTGACTTTTTTTTTTGCTGAATAAATATGTTACGAAAAAATATCAAAGTGAAAAAAGGAATAAATAATAATAATAATAATAATAAAACTCACCGATTGAAGTATCGAAGACGAGAAGATGTTCCGATGTCATGAACTGCGAAACGAGAGAACTTTTGCCAACAGCTGGAGCTCCTAGCATAAGGACACGATAGGGTGCTGTTCCTTGCGAAGCACTGCTCTCTCGTGAACTTGCTAAAGAGCCAGCAGCTGAATTCCTCGCTGAACCGGGATAAGAGGCTGTTAGATGCTCGGTACTATATCGAAAAAACAACAGACAGGGCCCAATAATTTTCAGAGCAAACAACGTCGTCGATACGAGATTGGAAATAAAGATGTGAAAACAAAAATTATCCTGTAAAAATATCATTAAAGGGTTTTTGGTATTTACGAGATTGACATTTCCGCACATCTGCTTTTTCTGGAATATTTTCTTTTGTTTTTTTTTTATTTTTATTTTTTTTGCTTACGGATTTTGAAAAATTGTTATTGGAGGCAACAACAGTGAAAAAATATGAACAAATTTTCACTATACGGTAGAAAAATGGAAAATAAAACGAAATAAAATGTATGGAATCCGGAAATTTTGAGTTGACGACTTTTTTATACTCTCGATATCCAACGTAGCAAAAAGTCCTCCATCATAGTCAGTGCTGACTGTTTTATTATTGAAACTGACACGACGTATTGGATATCTAAAGATTCCTAATTGTTTATAAAGGAATTTTTATGTGCAATCAACAAACTTGAACGAACGAAATAACAATAAATAATTAAATGTTATTTCCTTAAGATTAAAGGGGATGGGACACTTAAAATTACTAAAATTAGTGGATTTGGAAGATTTTTTATTAAATCGAAAGACTTGATTAAATTTTTTTCTTCGTGAAAGACTTTCAATGCAAAAAAAAATATAAATTTCGAAACTGATGACTTTCTGGCCTTCTAAATATTCTTTTGCATGAAAAAAAAAACGAAATTTCTTCGTTTCTTCGTTTAAGGGGTACAAACTCGAAGGACTATTAAATTTCGTGATTAAGAATCTCGAGATTACGTCGATGACAATGTTTGACAGTGAGAAAATGGCTGTCGGATGGGAAGAGAGCTGCATCGAAAAAAAAAAAAAAAAAACAAAAAAACAACTACGTAGTAAAAATATACCGAAGCTAAATTACACGTCGAAAGTAACGGATAGGAGGACCGCAACGAAAGCAGAGTGTTCGTTTTAGTCGCATGACGTGACGAACGACGAGGGTTGAAAATGCGAGGCGTTTCAGGGAAAAAAAAAGTTTACATATATATTTATATGAAAAATAAAAATATACATACAGGGAGTAAAGAAGAGATGAAAATAAAGGGTGATAAATCGCTGAGGATTACCGAAGAAGAGTGACGCTATTCGTTGCGCCCTTTTTAGTCATTGTTCGAGGAACAAAAAAGCCAGAAAATTTTTACATACACCATTTGTTTACCCTTGATCACTGCTGCTATAAATTGCCTGAAATAGCACATTATTAAAATAATTACGAGACATAAAACATCGCTTTATTCAACCTTCAAAACTCAGTCAATCCACCTGGTGATTATTTCAATAAACGTGACGTCAATTTTGAAAAAAAAGAAAATCGTTTTTTTAACGTCTCGTTATATTCATACATATAGATTTTTTTTATGATTCTGGATTTTATGGAGGAAAGTTGAAAAAGAGATTATTTTATTTTTGAATCTCCAGCGTTCGTTGATCTTCATTATTATTTTTCTTGAGCGTTGACACTGATGACGACATTTTGAAGTTTCTGCTGGTGATGGAACTCTCTCTAACGTCTAACACGTGGGTCTACGTCACCGCATCGCCACACGTAAACTCACGCGTTCGATCTAGAGCATAGATCCCTTTGAAGTTCGTGTTCTCGAAGATTCCACAAAATCAAATCGCACGAAAAAGGAAAAAAAAAAAAGAAAAAAATATCCGTCGATTTCTGGATGAAAAGTTGTTCCGAGTAATTTTCAGTCACAATAAAAGTTTCTCGAGAAATTCTCTTCGAATTGCAATAATTTTCCTTTTTAAGAATGAACCAAATATTTAGAATCCCATTCAGAGAAAAAGAGAGAGAGAGAGAGTAATGATATTGCGAAAAAGTGAAGAAAATGTTTGTATAAAAAAATTGCACCAAGTTTGAATGAAAAAAAAAAAAAAAAAAAAAAAATAAAAATAAAACGTATTTATTTTTCTTCCATGTCTCATTTTTCCCCGAGCTGGAGTTCATACGTGCAAAGAATTTTCTATCCTGTTCATAGAAAAAGTTAATGATAATTCCAATACCGAGAGAGTGGAGAAGAAAGAAAAAAAGTTAAGAGAAATGAAAACAACAAACCGCTTGTTAATATCTCGAGAGAATTGCGGTGCAGCACGCTAACGAACGTACCGGAAGGCAATCTTTCAGATTAAAGCAACTCGTTCGTGAGCTCGCGAAAGTTTGTGACGACGATACGATATCACGAATGTAAATAAATATTCAAACAAATGATATTACTCTTCTTTATCTCCTTCATTTCTTTAATTCCGCACGTTTTATTCATTACTATCCTCATGGAAAAATAAATATCAACACTAATCACAATAATCATGCTATTGACCATTTTCGCTAATTATTCTGTAATTGATCACATTAATATCTAAGTTTCTTCAAACTACGAGGATACGAAGTGTTAATAACTTTTTTGAACAATTATTATTCTGAATGAATGTTTGATAATCGTCATTTTTTTTTTTTAAACGTTGAATTTTATGAGTAACATTACGAAATATTGAATATTGCGTGGAGCAATCTTTCGAAGATGTTAACTTAAGAGATGCTGAATGACGTCGACACTTTTCGTATCGTTCAATTTTTTATAATTTTTTTTTTTATACCTTCTTCATTTTGTCGCCTACTTCGAATTTTTTTTATCTTTTTTTTTTTTTTTTACACACGAGCATGATGGGCTCGGGGCTTATGCTGTTCCCACATTCTGCTATCTCTAACGCAATATTTCCATCAAAATAATTGATTCAGTACTGCACTTTCCTCCAGTTTTCTCTGAACCCTCGCTTTTCCACTCCCTCGAAACTCTCCCTCTCGTTGTATGACCTTTTTTTCTCAACCCTTTTTTTCTGTATGCAACCTTCGGTGCCTTTCCCATTCTCGTTGATTCATGGCTCATCAACTGACGTGTACGAGCCATCGTCAAAACGAGAACATTTTTTATTATTTTTATTATTATTATTGTTATTTTTTTTATTTATCAATAAAAGAACAAACGACGCCCTAAGCTCTTGTGAATTTACTGCTTTTTTAATTTTTCTCCCACATTATTTCTTATCTTATCGTGTGCTTATGTATAGAAAACTTAAAAGAAATAAATATTATCATACTTCACCGCTACTGTGGTCCATGAAAAACTGATTTTTATCATTATTTTTAAGGGGAAGTTTGTCCTTTCGTATGAATAAAAAATAACATAAACGAGGAGAAAATAAAAGCGAACAATAATATCGTGAAGAGGGTGCTTTTAATTAGAGAGAAAAAAAAGTTAAAAAAAGTTAAAAATTTTGGACGCAATTGAATTTTTTCGACGAACTAGGGTGGATCGGGGGCATCAAGGGATGCGAAATTATTTGACTCTCTGGTCTTTTCCGTAGAAAAAAAAGAAAGAATAAAAAAAAAGGAAAAAAGTCAGAGCTTAAAGGTTTATCCACGAGATTTTTGCGAGCCTGTGAAAGGCGGGGATTAAGGGCGGTGAATCGCGAAACACATTTTTTTCCTCGTACTTTCTCCATCGGGACATTGGATTCTTCCAATGTAACGGTACATTCATACAGAAAAAAAAACCTGCAGGGGGTTGATACGAAAAAGTCTCTGGAGGATTCGCGGCCGCAACATAAGCGTTGAAGAAACTTTTAGCCCGACGAGAAAATTTATCGAGGGTCTTGAAGACGAGAAAAGAGAAAAGAGACAAAAAATATGAAAAAATAAATATAAAAATATATATGAGACTCGGCGAATTTGGAGTCCAACGTAACGACCAGACGCGCAAGTTAACTGATGGACAATCGGCCACGGTATAAAAATCTGGTAAAATTAATGCTACAAGTGGCCATCGAAAATATTATTTTACGACTGAACCCCCGTCAAACCCACCTCATCCTCGAGGATTTCGCTCATGAATTTTTATTCACAGCATTCCTCTCTGCGATCTGACAGCAGTTTAGATTTGTCCACATTTCTTTTTTCTTTCTCCCTTTCGACCTTTATTGCGATACACTTTTTGTCTCTCGAGCAATTCAGCGCCAAAATCGACGATAAAGATATCGATAAATTTTTACGACTTAAGAAAAAAGGAAAAAAAAACCAACGACTGAGACTCTGATTGTAAATCTTCTTCTTCTTTTTTGTTTTTTTACGATTGTAATCGTCTGTCAATTTTATCGAAATTCTAATGTCATTCGGGAAAATGTTTGAATCTCAATTATCGTTCATGTCGCAAGTGTCAGAATTTTTTTATTTTCAATTTATCGTACGAATCTAAATTACCTCAAATCGTTAGGTTTTTAAAGAATTTTTTTTTTTTTTCTTATTAAAACTACGAGCAAAATAATTTGTTGTTCGGATGATTATTGGAGCTTGGAATTACCTCGAATTGCTTGAGGCAACGCTGTTATTTGAACGAGATCGTCGACTCTTAAGGGAATCACCCCTGTTCACGATACCCTTGGGCGTTATACTGAAATGGCGTTGCCTGTAATATTCCTCCTCGACTCCGGTATTTGGCATACTTGCGACTCGCGATCTCTGCTGCGGAAGACAAAGATAATTTGGTCGGCCAGACGATCTGCTGCCTGGTGTTTTGACTGACTGTGATCTGCTGTGATGAGGACTGCCATATCTTTGCAAAAACAGTACAAACATTTCTTTCACATTTATTCATTTATGATTTGTATTCAATATTTTATAGAGTTGAAAGAATCGAGTGCTTGTGACATGGGGTTGAAAAACCCAAAAAGATTGTTTCTCTTCGATGTTTTTCTTTTCGTCGAAACGATTGTGTTGATTTTTTTGTAACAAAATACTTAAAATTACGAAAAATCATTTTGTCAAAAGTAAAAGGAAAATCTTTTAAAAAATTACTTTAAAAACTTGTGTTTTTTTTTTGTTTCAATTCCGACCGGACATGATCCCTTGAAGATCTTAAAAATCGGTTCAAAATAGATTCACCTCGCAAATGAAAACCAACGCTCTCGAGAACCGAAAATTTATATTTAACCAGAGAGTTTTTACGATTTAATTTGATGGGTCGAATAAAAAATATCGTCTATTGAAATTTCATTTGAAAAACTGAAATTTTCAATGTTGCAAAAGATGCTAAAAATGTAAATAATTGAATGAACAAATTGAAAACCATAAAGAGGGGTAAAAAATTTTGGCACTCAGACTCGTTGAATTTTTTTCATGGTTTAGGGGTGGAAAATTGAACCCCTGCTACGAAATATCGGTGCTCGGAAAAAGGCGAAGCATTATTTGGAGAGCGAGAAAAATAGGAGGGTGGCAATCAACCCCTTGTTCTCGGTACGCGTAAATATTTTTTTTTATTCTCCATCCACCGTAACCCGGTGTATATAAAGCATTTATTCTTTCTCAGTAAAACTTGCGGGAGAGCTTTTGATTGCGGGAACTTTGGATCGTAGATAACGACTCGAATTTATGACCTGTTCAACTTTTGAATCCACAAGAAAATATATTTTCACTTGCAGCTTCGAAGCTTCGAGCCATTTTACATATTTTATTTTCAATAGCCATTTTTATTTGAGCAGCAGAATATTAATAATAAGAAAGGAAAAAAACAAAAATGGATTTTTTAGTTAAAACTCGTATTTCGTAACCCCATGAAAAAATATGGTTTTTTTCTTCTTCGTTTTTTATATAAATAAATCTTTATTTTCTTTCAGATTTAAATTTGATTTTATGGAGTATTTTGCATCGGGGTGTTTTTTTTTTTTTTTTTTTTTTTCAATCCATTGACACACGCCTTTTCGTTCGAACAGTATCCCAAGTGGGATTTGAAATTTTTATCTATCGTCCAATGAAATTGATCGGGTGCAAGCTATACTCAAGAAGACGAAGGGGAAACGATCGAGAATAAGACGCAAAGCTTTCCTATATGTTACCTTTGCTTCCTCAGATATATCTATAGATATATCTCTAATAGAAGGAGAAACGTTTTCCCTTGTAGAGTTAAGAATGTGGGAGATAGAGAATGAGACAGGAGAAGAAGAGAGACCGAGTGAAAAAGTACATGAATCCTCTTCAGGTTCACCAATGCCTTCAATTCACCTTTTCCCTGGAGAGAACTCTATACGTCATTCCTTTTTCGACTCAATCACAGAATCATCGTTTCTTGCGTATATATATATATAGATATCGTTTTACCCTCGTATTTTCGTCCATATAGTGTCACAAGGGAGAAAATTTATTCGCGTGGTTTTCATACTCGAGTTGTTGTGAATTCGAATTGACAGAAGCCAGAAACGAGACGATGGAAAAACTCTGTTTTTATCGATGTTTTTATCTCTTTTTCGTCACTCCTCCCTTTTCACCTGTCATTTAAAATTCTTTCATTTTTTTTTCATAACGAATAAAAATAAAAACTTTGACCTATAACTTATAAACAACGTGGGAAATTGCCATTGAAATTTTCAGCATTTACATTCCACGTTTTTATGTCAATAATTATTGTGCATTTTTGTAAATATATTCCATCTTATTTTCTTTTTTCTCACGACTTTTTAATCTATTATTTATCTCACGTGCTATTCATAAAGAAAATGATAATATATTTATCGTGATATATTTGTACTTAAAAAAAATAGACGCTCCTATCTCGCCTCGTATTAAATTTCATCGTCCGGAGTAATAATATATTCCTCACGGAGCCGAGAAAATGCTCGAGTGACGCGAGCTATAATCGCATTTGCAATTTCCTGTATCCGTGTCCGAGAGAAAAATTGTTTCCGTCGTCGAGTTCTATGCTCGAGTGTATACGCATTTACGTATCAAAATAAAAATATCTATAGGCACGATTATAAAGAGACGAAAAATTCAAAAAAATTGAGTATCACGATTTAAAAAAAAAATTGCTAAAAAAGTTAAAAAATGTGAAAAAAAATCGAGTGTAATTTGATGATAAATAGTGACAGGAATTATGATTATTTTGTTGACTTTGTTAAACCGTAAGAAAGAAAAATACTTGAATCCACCATTTTTCGTCCAACCATTAAATGAAAAAGGAACTTGCAGAGATCAATTGATGAAGGATAAAAATTCCGAGACTCGTGTGTTCATAATTCTTTGGATCTATTGCCTTCTATTTCATTTATTTATTATTTTCTCCGTGAGTCTGCTGTCGGTTCTCTGTCGTTTTCTCGAATACCGAAGATGGCGAGACTCACGGAGGTGGCAGAAAAAAAAAGAAAAAAAAAAAAAACGTAAAAATTGTCGAAGGCGGTGAGAGCTCGGAAAATCTACCCTGCTCTTTCTTTTGTTTGAGGACGATAAGAATGCAGGGGAGACGCGACTTTTTCAATAAATATAGATCAAGAACGAGCAGCCACTCCGTATATAACTCTCCCCCATTTTCATTTTTACAATATATATATATATTGAGTATCAAAAGTATAAGAATCAAGGATCAATATATGAGACAGTTACGAGCTCTTTTCGGCTTATTTACGACTAGACGAAAATTCATCCTCTCCTACCGAAAGTGCAAAGACGAGGAAAGCCCAAGAGGATGAAAATGATGAGGGGGTGAGAACGACTTTGAATTACTCTTCTAAAATCCAGGTAATGGAATTTCCTCGTGCAGAAAATGACAATTTCATAACTTTTCCTTTGTAGAGTGGTCTGACCACCTCGAGTACATGAACAAATAATCACTCTTTTTTTCTTCCTCTTCTTTTTTCGTTTTTTCTTTTTTTTCTAATTAACAAAGTGATTATAAATTTAATTGCTTGGTTGAGTTGTCTCGTTATTTAAATTAGCAGATTATTTGTTTTTGTTAATAAATATTTTGACGCTTGATGGAGAAGAAATTTAATAATGACGAAGAAGTTATATTCGAAAAATGAACTATTTCTTCATTTCGAAAATAAGCCAAATTCACTTTTTCCAATAAATACCATTTTTTAAAAGTCTCGACTTAGCACAATGTTTTTTTTTTTTCGTAAAACTAAATTTTTCAAGAGTACATCCCCGTTTACTGATTAAAAAAATATGAAAAAATGAAAAAATTACAATTTTTAATGATACACACGTATCAAGAAATGTTTAAAGTGTAGTCCATATTTGGAAAAAATAAAAATTGACTAGAGGGCTGAAGATGATAGAGCGATTAAGTAGTCTCCGGGTCAAATTGACCCAGCAGTGTCTGAAAGCAATATCAGCGAAGGGTTAACGGATAAAAGTAATTTCCGTTTTATCTGAACTCACCTCATTTCGAAATCGTGAATTTCTTGTAAAGTGAGCGTGTTCGCGACGTCCAAGAGTTGCCGCATATTTTCTTCCCGTCGTCTAGCGTCAGCATCCGGACGTAAAAGTATCGTTGCCGCTGGTGCATCCAGCGACAGCGACGGTTGTTGAACGACGATCGTAGCTTGTGCCGATCTCTTAGACCCCGTTCCACTTCCACCTTCGTTTACATTTTAACAAAACCATCAAAATTAACGTCTAATCAACGTAACGATAAATCAGTCTTAGAAAGAGAAAGGCAAACGTGATTTTTCGTGAAAACGTGTATCAGAAAATGAGAAATTAGTGATGTACAAAAATATTCAATTTGTAATTGAATATATCGACCCAGTCCATGAACGTGTGAAAATTTCTATGTTCACATTTATCGAAAATTCATGTCATCGTGTATTTTATTCATAAATTATGAATTTATTTGGATTGAGAGCTTTGTGCGTGTGAAGGCTGACAAAAATGTTTATTACCTGGAAACAAATTCTATTTTTGTTCTTTTTTAAATCATCAATTGCTAATATAATCATAATAATAATAATTATTATTATTATTATTATTTATGATTGTAGTATAATGAGAAATGGACTGTTTGCTGATTGATAACATGAATTTCAGCAATGAATAATGTAAATGAATGATTTTCAACTCGGGACCCACATAATTAATGCAAAATATGAATAACGCGAATGAAGTGAAAGAAAAAGAAAAAGAAAAATCTGCTCGGATATTTTAGCATCGCAATTATTGTCGCTCCAGTAAACTTTTTTCTCAGCCAATTCATGTGTGGAAAAAGTTTTTTGTTTGGCTTGCAGAGAAAGAGATTCGGTGTGGCAAGCTATCAAGCAAATACACACCACGCACGAAGGGATTTTACGTGAGTAGATTTACGGATAATGGTGAGACACATTTTAACTTAAAAAAAAATAATAATAATAATAAAAAAAAATAAAAAAAAGGTATCAAAAACAAACCGATCGACCATAAAAATCAGAGAGGTTGGCACAAGAATCCATTACACAGATCGTCGCTTCGAATAATACGGATTATTGAAGAAAATGCCATTTTCAATTTATTTCTCATCGTAGCTTTGTAGCAAAATATTTGACGTAAGGGTAGTCGTGAGTGGGGGAAAGTTTTCAAGGGTGAGATTTGAATCCGGCACTATGAATTTTTGTTGCAACCCACGAACGTATACTTTGTGTATTTTTGTTGTTGTTTGTTGTTGTTTTTCTTTTCTTTTTTTTTTTTTGCTCTTTTCATTCTCTTCTGATTTGGAGGACGTGTTATTCCAGTACTCCACGTTAACGTCTACCTCCAAACTCACCACCTTGTTTTCCACGGTTCGACGAGTTTGCCCATAAAGGCTCGCGCGCTCATATTGTTCCCCGTCACTCTCAAAACCCTCTAAACTTTCTCTCTTTCCCTTATTCCCTCTTTCTCTCTTGTTTTTCGAGGCTGCTTTTAAAATACACGTTTTCTACTGCCATGCCTCTCCCGCTACATACCGATCTCTTCTCGCGGCTATGTCAAAAGCACACAACACACAAAACTCCACGAAACACAGCCCTAATCGATTCTCGTCTCTCAATCACACGTTTGTAACGCCAAAATTCTTTTCTTCACAAAGACTTCTCTAGTTTGCTGACAAACTATATACCAGTTCCTTTGACAAATCTGGCTCTCTATTTATTTTATAAAAATACTCGAATCAAATCCTTGCAACATATTTTAAACGAATTTTTTTGTCGTGTTGAGAAAAATGTCACTTTTGGAAGATTTATTTTTACGTTTAAGCCTCCGTTTACCTACTTGGCCACTGCATTCTCACACTGGGTCAATTTGACCCGTAGTGTATTTCATTCGCCTGTTATCAGAAGTCCTCCGATTGGTGTTTATTGTAAAAATTAGGAGTAGACTTAAAATGTGGATGAAAATGACCCAGTGTGTCAAAACGAAGGTTTAAAGTGACGAAAGTATAATTTCGTATTAATGAAATCCCTTAAGCTGAACAATTAATCAACGAGATGATAAATTTAACGTTGAAATTCATTCAATAGATATGCAAATTGATTGAAACAGTTTATCTTGCCACTGTGGCATTTATTTCCTGTTCTCTCGCTCTTTTCCTTTGGCTTTTTATTTGTTTTTTTATCTCTTTGTGTACGTAAAGCAGTCCTCGAGTCTCGCACGTACTTTCCTCTTTTTTCATTTTTTTTTTTTTTTTTTTTTTTCATTTCTCACACTTTTCTCCCGACTTCCTTTTTTTTGCCTCGATTCACCCGAGGCGACAAGGGTCGTTGGGCGGGAGGGAGGGGAGGGGTGAAAAAAGACGGTTGTGGGATCGTTGCATTACATCAGGGCACAAAAGTCTATTCGACAGCTCTTCCAATTTATTTCATCGCCGCGAGGCCAAAACACAACGAGATGGACCGGGTTCTAGGCTTTTATATTTAAATATACATATATATTGACACGTGTGTGCCAACCCTCGAAAGCTCAAACAAGAGGAATATGCAATGAAAGTCCCAAGAGTCACGAATATACCAACAATCGTGCTTGGTATGTATTTCACCTTTGCTTGCACATTTTGTTAAATATATTGTGATTTTTTTACGTGTACGCGTTAATTGTAAACATAAAGTTTGTGTGTTTACATATAAATTTGGGTTTCAGAGAACCAGTGAATTTCAATATGCAAAGATTTATATAGACATATATAGAAATATGTAAATATGTTGTTGTTTTCTTTTTTTTTTCATTTTTTTCATTTTTTTTAAAGAGATATATGGGTCATTGCACCGACCCTCATACGATGTTTTACAAACGATTTTTAAATTGGCAAAAAAACTTGCTTATAAATATTCATTTTACCCCACAATAATATTTGTTTTTTAAATTCATATTTCTCTTGGGTTTTCCTGGCTGAAAAGATGTAAAAAAAAATAGTATTTACATGCTGATAACATCTCTCTTTCGTGTCTGAATAATCTTCCAGATTAAGAGCTTCAAATTTCACACGTCATCGTCATTTATTATACTTAAAATAATACGTGAGTATATATGCCACGAGGAAATTAACCTCGAGGTTGAAAATATACGCAGGAACCGGTAGAATGACTCATATACATGTATATGCATTCATGTACATGATAAGCTGAATATACAAAGAAAATAAAAACAAACGAAACAACGGATTTATAATGATGCAACGATGACAGCGATTTTCACAGTTAAGCAAAAGCAGTTTTCGTTTGTATGCACGTTACACCTGGCGATCGATTCATGCTTTTTTTCTCTTCTCCACCAATTCCATTCTCTTGCAACGTCATTTAGATTATTGCTTTTTTTTTTCTTCTACTTTGTATCGTGTCATCGTGGTTGCAATTTTTCGTGCGATCACCAGGTGATGGAATCGTTACGGAAAAAAAAATTCCACATTGTTAGTCTCTTTGGATATTTTTCAGCTGTTTTTTAAATAACAATATTTCTTTTTTATTTCGTATTCTCAAGAAAAATCATTTTTTCATACAAAAGATCCCCAAGACCAAGAGATCTAAGAAAAAGTTAAGTGAAGTTAAGTTTTTTGTTTTGATTTTAAATGAATAAAATTAGTTCATTTTTTTTATTATTTTAAGGCCTTTGAGTTGATTTATTGTTTGCTAATTTATTCTACTCGTGATCAGAGCTTTTGAACCATTTTTTTTCCGTAAGAAACCGAGCAATTGTCGTCTGATTGTTTGTGCAATTATGATCTTGTGAAGAGTGATGCTTGTGTGCTGTCAAGAGTCACTTTATTGTTATTATTATTATTATTATTATTATTGTTGTAGTTTTTTTCACACGTGGCAGCAATGCAATGTACAAAAGCACAAAAGCTTTGCAAATGCTCATAAATTGTTTAGCATCACACGTGTTCAACGTACTGTTCGCACACCAAGAAAAGACCCCCGAAAGCCAGGACGATTTTTCATTCGTTAAATGCTCATTTACTCAAAATTCGTATTTATATATCGCTCGGTTTTTTTTTTTTTTTTTTTTTTTTTTACAGTAAAAATATCGAAAATCACTATTTTTTATAAATATTCTTGATTAACATGTATTTATAAATAAAAATTAATAAATTTAATTTTTAACGTATTCAACACACTTCAAAGAATTTTACAGAATTTTTTCAACATTTTTTGTCCAGTGGTTGTTGTTTAAAAAAATAAATCACAACATTTACGATCTTACGAATAAAACAGGAAATTTTGAGCCTTGACAAAAAAAAAGGGGGGCTACGAGGATGAAGGGCTTGTTTTCGGGGGTCTCTCCGGTGGAGGGCGGACTATACCTATTGCGCAAAACGGGAAAAAGAGCCTGACCCATGAATGAATGGCTGAAACGAGGGGATGAGATTCTGAAAGAAAAGAACATCAATACATTTTCGACTTTTTTCTTTTTCTCTTTCTCTCTTTTTCTTTCTCTCAAATTTCTTTCACTCTCTTTCTCTCTTGTAAATTTTTCAACCTTTTCGTGGCTCTTCTCTGTCTCTCGCACATTCTCACCATCGTGGCGAAATATTAATTATATATAAATACGAAAAACAAAATCAAATCGACCACAAAATGAAGTAAACGAGTAACAAAAAAAAAAACAAAAAAAAAAGTAAATTGTAATAAACCAGAGGCATGCATCGATAATTTCATTGAAACAGCAAAACAATCGTAAGGAACAAATCACTTTTGGAACATATGCAAATTTGGCAAATGAATATTTGAAATCGCGTGAAAATTGAAGGTCAAAAAAAGGACAACGATACAAGGGTGCAATTCCTCGAGCAAAAAAAAAATGAAAAATTTATTTTTAATTTAGTTTTTTAAGGAAAAATTAAAGTTGACTCACCCGCTGCTCGACCTCGTCCTCGACCAGCCACATTTGTGTTTTGAGTACTTGCACCGCAAGGTGGCGTTGCACCGCACAACGATATATCCAAAGGATTCGTCGTGACGTTTATGCTCGGCTTGCCCACCAACGGTTGTTGTTTCTGTGACGACTTTGTCGCCGTTCCTCCTCCTGTTATTCCACCAGAAACCTGCTGCTTATCGGACTGTGTTAATTGCGTTTGCTGCTGTTGAATTCCAGCCTCCGTCTGCGGTCCGTGTTGACTGTTCTTCGGTGACGTTGCCAATGGACCCGTGTTCGACGTCGTGACGTTTGACTTGGACCCTTTGTCCTTGGACGCAACAAGAGCCAACATCGAATTCAATTGTTTAGCATCCGGTTGACCCGCGTCCACTGAACCTCGTACTGGAGTACTAAAAAATCACCATTTTTTTTCCTCCGCAAATTCACTCAATCTATTCCATTTCATTCATTCATTCAACTATTCAAAATCAACAAAAAAACAATCAAACTAAAATTAATCGAATTTCGGGTGCCAAAGGGATGGACATTTTTAGAGGGGAAGAAAATTTTGCTAAAAATCGATAAAGTCTGACGTTGAAAATGTGAGAATATTCATCAGGAAGTCTCGTCGTTTCGATCAAAAAATTGCTGGTTCCCTTGGCGAAGGGACAAATTTTTTTTTACCAGTTTCCAGGGCCTTCCGCATTTTATCAATATCGTTACGAGGTAAAAAACTTTTTCGGTGTAAATTTGAAAAAATAAAAATCTTGACTGATAAAAGAATTGTAAGAAACGAAAATAATTTGGATGAAAATAATATTTGCGTTTAAACAATTGCTAGAATTAGACTTTGAATCGAAAGTATTTGTTGAAAGCCTCGATGAAAATTTGTAATGGAAAAAACTCGTACCTGAAGAATTCAGTTGTACGTAAATCCGGCAAAAGAGGAGTTCGTCCGGTAGCAAATGAAAATCTACTTTCTTGGCGAGCTCCTATGAGAGGCGTAGGTGGAGGCACGCCGGCACTCGGTGAAACTGGATTTTCGAGTGTTCCGATTGTTCCAGATGTGGAGGAGACAGAAATTGAGGAAGACGAGGCAGCCGGGCTCGTTGGTCCTTTAGCGTTCGTTAGATTTATGTTTCCATTGACAATTATACGCTCGTGTTGTTGAACAAGATTGTTCGAACTTGTTCTTAACGTTGAAGCTGTATTATTGCTGTCGGACAGTGGAGAACTGTTGCTCGAAGGCGCTGAACAATTGTTCGACATTATGGAATTTTCATTCGGTACCGGCGGAGGTGACATTTCTGGTAAACCGTCGATCAGATCAAGACTATCGTCAGGCTGTTCGCTATCGGTTGTTGTTACCTTTTCAAATCCATACAACAAACGATACCCCCAAATATGGATTTTAATGAGAAGTTAAATAATTCAATGATTTACTAAGTCAACAAAGGTTTAATTAACAAGCAACTAGAGTTGCCAAAAACGGGGTTAATTTTTGTAAAGAACTTTTTTGACATTGCAAAAAAATGTAATAACCACTGCGAATACTTTTTATTTTTTTCAAAGAAATGCTATTGTTTATGAAAATGAAAAAAAAAAATTGATTAGAAAAAATAAAACGGATGAGCTGTCATTGTAATTTTTGTAAAGAACTTTTAAGCCGCAAAGATTAGAAGATTGAGGCAAATTTTCAAAAAATTAACTTGGAAAAAAAGGTAAATTTAATTTCTCCATAATAGCAGAAGTTTGAATCGTGAAGATTTTGACAAATTTTGCTTTTCTTTTCTATCTTGTAATTAGAAAATGTTTGAAAGAAAAAATCTTTGTCAAAGATAACTAATAATTGTGAGATAAAATGGTTATCGTTTCCAAAAACAGCATCTCAAGAAAATTGTTTTGATTTCTAAACAAGAATGTGTCAATTTTTTTTTTCTTTTTCACTTTTTTAACTGAATGTAATGCACTTAATGAATAAATGAGTAAATAGAAAGAGAAAAAGAAAGAAAAGAAAAGTGAAAACTGATTGGATAATAAACTTACCATCGTAATCATCGTGTTGGCACTGTCGGTACTAGTGTTGATAGTCGTTTCCGACGCGTTGCTCGAGTCTCGAACAACAACTTTGGGAACAGTGCTGCGACAACTTCGACTGCCTCCGGCTGATTTAAAATGTAATCGCCGTAGGGCCGAAGCGGCATGTGCCAATAAATCACCGTCTCTCGTACCACTGCTTGTGCCGTCACTCGTGCTAGAGCCACTTCCGGTCGTACTCGTACAATTTGCATTGTGATGATTACGATGTCCACGTGCCGGCGACGACTGCGACTCCCCGGAATCGGCCCCACTACCCCTTGTGCTACCGCCCTTCGCGGGTGAGCCACGGTTCGTAGGTGAACATCCCTGAATCATATTAAAAACAACAATTTTTATCGTAAAAGTGAAATTTTTTTTTTTATCAATTTTTTCATAAATCATAATTAATAAATTAAATGATTAGATAATAATTATTAAATAAATATTTCATATATAAAGTTTGTCAGCTGAATATTTGTTTGAATGAAAATTCTGAAACTTTTCGCAATTGCGATTGTAACACTCTGAAAAAAATTCAATCGTCTCTAAAATCATCCAAACCCTGATTTTTTAATGACGATGATTCTGAAATATTCTTCAGTTTAAATAAAAAGATTTGGTTTATTTAGTTCATCATTTGTCATTAAAAAAAAATTGAATCCATCATTTGTCATCCAACAAAATAGTTTTAGTTCCATAAATACATTTTTCTTTCCTTCATTTTCTATTAAAAAAAAAAAAAACAGTTTTTATCAGAAGTCCAAGTATCAAATATCAATTATTGCAAAATATTTCACAAAATATAATCCTTTGACAACGATCCACGAAAACGAATTCTTTTATTATTATGACGAGGGAGATTGGAAAATAGAAATTCTGTGATGTTTATTAAATGCAAGCACAAACATATTGTTTATGAGCGTTCTATTGCGAAGATTGAGAGAAAAAATGAGAAAAGTAAAAAAAAAAGCAACAAAAAAAATGGAAACGTATGTATCGAAATAAATTTCCAGATCAAAAAATCGTTGGGAATTAAATTCTGGAACAGGAGTGCGAGAAAAAGGATTGTGATAACAGGTCGCGTTTGTTCGTCCCGCGGTAGTCTCGGCAAAAAAGTGTGTTCAGTGACCCATTAATAACATCTGTATCAATATATACATATATATTTTGATGCATATATACGTTTTATACGCGTATATGACGAGTTTTGTGTGAAGCTTTCGTTGGTCCGTGATATCTCGAGTGCGCAGTCACAGGAAGAGTGAATATATATTTTTTTTCGATCTATCGTTCGAACATTCGATGGGCTATGTACGAGAATAAAGAGAAGAGAATCTCGTTTATCGTGTTTCAATGGCAAATCCAGATTTGTCTGTTCTACACGAGTTTTGTGGGAATGACTCTTGTGTTCGTTATACGAACTGAGTTCACTTTCGAGTTAAGATTAATTACAATTTTAATTGACACACTTTTTCAATCTTTAGAAACTCTTTCAATTAAATTGAAATAAATATTTTTAAAAACGTATGAAAATTAATGAAATGTTATCAGTGCGAAGAGTCATCAATTTTTATTTTCTTTTTTCATTGCTTTTCTCTATCGAAATAAAAAAGAAACATTATTGTAGCTTGGAATGTTTTGATGGCAGCAAAAACTCAATTCTATTATTCCGTATCGTATTTTTATTTTTTATTTTTTTTATTCAAGCGTAAATAAAGAGTCACAATGATAAGCAGAGCAATTACAAGTACTATGAATTTTCAGTCACGTACGTTCGAGTCTTGCCCTTTATGCTTGATTTTTTTACGTACAGAGTGTGCCCAAAGTTTTCTTTCGAAAATGAATTTTTCGATGTTTGAAAAAAATCGTAGTTCAGAACTTCTCTCAACGAAAATGCACTTTTTAGATATTCTCTCATGCCCAAGACTTTCAAGACACCCTTTATAGATAAAAAAAGAATAAACAGAAAAGTAGGTAAGCCCTTGTCGAGTCAGACATGTACGCGGCAGAGAAAAACATCCAGAAAGCAAGCAGAGCTTTTCTAACGGAGGACAAACCAAGTCTATCTAAATGCAAACGTGTAACCCTCGCTTCACTTTTACTCCCTCGCGTTTCTCTCACTCCCCCTCCCCCCTCCCCCTTTTTATACACCTACACAATGGGGGTAAAACATCGTTCGGCGACGCAACTCGCATCCCTAAGATAACGTCCGTACTTCAAGCTTTCCTTGTTTTCTTTTTTCTACTTCTTCTTTTTTTTTTGTTCTAGCCCTTCTACAACTTGACTTCATTCGATGAACACACAAACATTTTCAATCTCCATCCACGTGAGAGATCTTTCACCCACTGGGCAGAAACGTAAACTCAAAATTTTTCCTCATTGCTTCGATTTTTTCTTATATTTCCATTCATTGATAAATATTCACTTTGAATTTTTCCTCTTCAGTGTTGCTTTTTACTATTACGAGCCTGCTCGATTTCTTCATTGCTGGTGGATTTTTCGGTTGTTTTTCTGTTCGATTTCGATGTTGTCATCATACGTTTCCTTTTTTAAATCTGACACTTATGTTCTGTCACTTGAATGATCGAAAATCGGTTCTGCCACGTGTTTAGCAACGAATAAATAAATCCAGAGGAACAAATAAACAAAGCCATAACAACGGATAAATAATTTAACAGAAGTTGCTTCCGCTGTATGCTTGGCAACGAATAAATAAATAATTAACAAACGCATCCATGGGGACCAATAGCGGCTTCAAGTTTCCATATATTTCGATATTTTCGAGTTCGACCACAAGTCTTTTTCAAGAAAGGGGAACATTCTCACGAACCAAACTTTTAAGGGCATATGTGGAGTTTTATTATTGCACGCTCCGAATGCAAACAAACAAACCCACCGACAACCTTTCAGATTTTCCAGATGAAAACACAATGTTTTTATGTTTTTCTTATTCGATGAAATTTCAGGCGAATATCATTTCGCTTAAGAAAACACGCATTTACTCGAAATATTTATGTTCTTTGTTTCGACCAATCGCAAGAACCATTTATGCATCGGAATGCAATGGTTCGTCCTGAGGTTTGTTTTACGATTTACACAAAGACATATATTTTCGAGAGAAAATCTGAAGAATTTTTATGCTTGAAATTCATTTCCTTTTTACAATTTGTTTATAAACTTTCGACAGTTTTTTCATTTATTTTTGAGTTATGACGCAGTACAGAAGTTTTAACAGAGTTTCATTTTGTACAGAGTTGATAGATTGCAAAATTAATCGACTCGTTTACCTTTCACCAAGTGTTCTTTCTTCATCGTTTGATTTTTTATCGAGTCTTTCGTGTGAAACTTTGTGGAGAAAAGTTGAATCACGTGGATCGTAAATTTCCGAAGATGAAGTTTAGAAACGAGATTGACGGTGCGCTTCGCTTCGTTACCGCCCTTTCAGGTGGATCGAAAGAACTAACTTATTGCTTTCTCACTCTCTCTCTCTTTCGTCCTCACAAACTTTTGAAAACACGATACAAGGCTTTGAAAAAAGCTCTGCAACTGAAGGGTTAGCCGCTTGAAAATCGTGTTGGAAAGTCGATGAAGGATGCAAGAAAAAATCTGTGTAATGCTGCGTTTCTTTTTTTTTTTTTTAGAAGGTTTTCTGTGAACGAGGGAATTGAAAAGGTCATTAGAGGTGGAACTTGGTTTCGATATTGACTTCGATATCAAAAAAAAAAAAAAAAAAAAAAAAGATCCTGAGAATATACAAGAATGAATTATGATTTTATACGCGAGGATTGCGAGCAACTTTTGATTGAATTTTCTATACTTTAAAAAGCATGAATACTATCGAATCATAAGACCACTTCAGATTTTTCCAAACGGATCAAGTTTTCCATTAGCTTTTCCAATATTAAAAAAACATTTTTTTTTTTTTATAATTCCTGTATCAGAAATTCAGAAATTGATACAAAAGCCAGTGCATTGCGAAGTATTCGTCCAACCAAGTATTTTAACTTCTCCTGAGGCTGTCCAACTTTGGAATTTTATAATGAACAAAATGATTGATTTAAGAATTGAAAGATCTTATAATATTTTTTTTTCATACCCAATTCAGAGATTTTCCCCCAGAAATGTCACTCGATATCCTTCAATTGCAGTACAAAGCTTTTTTTTTAAATTATTATTATAAAAACATTTCCCAAAGATTTATCTATTTGTTCAAAGTATCGAAAAAACTAAAATAAAGATTTTTTTGATTGTTTTGTCAATTGACAATATAATGATTATAAAGACATTTATTGTACATTACTGTTTCCTGTGCGATCGATTGCGTTATCGAAGACTCGTGAGTTTTTGGTATGTGTGTGTGTGTTGTGTGTTGACTATCAATATTATATTTAGTTATAGACATACATATAGAAGGTAAAAAGACCAGTATATTGATGGCAAAGCGCCACAAAGAGTGTGAGAGCGAGGAATATAATCTGGGTCACGCGGAGTGTACTCCAGTGAATATAACTGTACATACTTTCGATATCGATCCCTTAAGGTCAGAAGGGTGTAACTGTCATGGACAAAAAGCAGCCTTTGTGAATTTTATAAACATCATTACCATTAATTAATTATTATTTATGAGGTCACGCGATTGGTCAAATATTTTATTGCCATTTCCAAGTTTTTACTTTTGATTTTCAGATTCTTCTCTCTTATTCGACTGTTTTCGTTGATTCGTTTCGATAAAATCGGCAATTTTTCGACCATTCATTGAATTCTCACTGATGATTAAGTGCAATTTGTTTTTTTTTTCCTTTTGCTATAAGCTCGTGGTTTTGTCCTCTGTTTCTTAAACCCTCCATTCTCAACTTTGTATTAATAAAAACTGTGATTTCTTATCTTCACGTTTAATGAACAATGGCGTTTTGCTTGGCATAGGGAAATCGTGTAGACCTCCCAGAGAAGTTAGGTCGAGAATTCTCAATGCGAATGCTCTCGATTTCGTACGGGATGCAAAGCAACCAGGAAATTTACGTACCCCCTCACAGGAAATTTGATTACAATCAATTTGGAATAATTATCAACAGAATGTATACATAAATGGAGAGGCAGAGAGAGAGAGAGAAAGAGAATCAGGGCAAGAGCAAGAAACAGGGACACGAAGAGAGAGAGAGAGAGAGACAGAGAACCTCTACGAAATTTGTTCCTCCGTAGATGTTGATATCTCCATTTTCGATTAAAGAGACAATATTCGATCAAATCAGATAATCAAAACATACGAGAAAAACCTATTGCATCAGATATTTAGAAAATATGAATATATTGATTTATGATGAAATTCATTGAAAATCTTCTGAAATCCTCTGAAATTCATTGAAATTCATCTGAAAATCTGAATCTTTTCATTCATGATTGAAAAAATTGACAAAAAATGTCACAGAACCGATTTTGAGACAAAAGTATTGTCGAAGCATTCGAAAAATCTCTTGGAATGTCAAATAATTTCATTTTCCTTCCTGACGCATTTCGCTGCATGAATTTTCCGAAAATTCGAAAACCCCGGAATGTTGGAAAAGTCAATAGTCAAGAAATGCAGAAAAAAATGATGCAACGATTATTCTGATTAAAAAAAAAATCTTACAGTATTTGCCATTTTCTAAATGAAGATTTGAATATCCGTGGATCATACTCCAAATAAAAAAAAAAAACTTATCGTCTGTTTACGACAGAGTTCAGAATAAAGAAATAAAATAGTTTTTAGTTGAAAGATTGAAAATGTAGAGTAATGATGTATAAAACATGAAATATATATGTGGATAAAAATGAGGTTGAATTTTCAACTGTCCCTGTGGGTGTCCGCAGCGACGATGGATTTTTATTACTGTAGGTTATCCCTTGAGTTTTCTTCATATTATGCACCCATCTATCTATATGTATATGAAGTGCATATCAGGGTTGCATCAGGTTGACTTTACGAGGTTTCATTGTTCAGAATGGGTGGTGCTCTTGGCAAAGCCATCCGGAAGCTCATAAAGCTGAGATTTCATGGTGTAACATGGGGTGAAATGAACATAACACCACATTTTTTTACGATCATCCAGCGGAACGTCTATTTTTCAATTCTTTTTATTTTATTTTTCCGCCCTTCATACCCGCAGCGACAGAAAAATATGGAATCAGTCGCTAAGTTTTATTTGCATAAAAAAAAAAAGAACGAAGTATAATCTCTTGTTGTTTGATCTGTTGATCAAATAATCAAAATGAATCATAAAGTCATTATCCAATGTATAAAAAATGGAACGATAAGTCATTGCTAGAAATGGGCACCATTGATATTTTCAAATAAAATTCTAATTTAATACAGTTTTTGAAAAAAAAAAAAAAATAGATCATTCTATCCGTAGAAACGCGAAAGAAGGAATTTTGATGAAAGGTTGAGCTGTGATCCGTCGTCTTTATATATTTTCAAATGTAATATAGAAGTATCAGTCTTTCTATAGATTGACAAAACAGAAGGAGAACTCTCAAAAGTTGTATTTGTGTACATGGCACATGCATCTTGGCGGATATCCAAGCTCATGCGTCTTTTATCCGGAGAGATGCCAATATCTATTTGGAGGGTTTCGTAGAGGATTGGAAAGTTGAGATGAGGTAGTAAGCTAGGACACAGGGTAGGTTGCAGGAAACTAGTCCATATGTTGCTTATATATACGTACAAAATTTCATCTGTATCCATACGTATTCGTATATATATATATATATATATATATATATGTTATTCATATATAAAGTCAATGTTGCATATATGAGACGTGAGTATGCACAGAGTTCACTCGACTATACAGAGTTCCAAGTCGAGTGAATCAATGCTGGAATGGAGTGTAAAATATTCAGAACAACCCCTAGTCCCACAGCAGGGCCAAAAGTGTCACAACAGTCATGCTACATCAAATTCACATTTTCGACATACAAGCCTCTTCACTTAAATCCCAAACTTTGTTTATTTTTTTATCACGTATTTACAGGACGTTAACTTTCGTCAGGATTCTAGCTCGAATATATATATATCGATGATACTGTCAATTCTTGTTAGTTCATTTTTTTTTGGACTCGTAAAGACCATAGGAAATGTTCTGGATGTAGGTTCAGTTGAGAAACCTATTATTCAGGATTGTCAATACGTGGGCATCGTAATATTCAATGTTGATGGATGGAATGTTTTCTTTTTTTTTTTTTTTAGGATTATAGCGAAATGATATGACTGAATAATGCAAAAGTATTTTCGTTGTAACGATAATTAGATATTATTGTGATCAATAAATAATCAGACGTCAGGGATTTACTGACAGTGATGGGCGATCGCTCAGCCATTCGCTGGCTTGCGTACCCATCGCTGAGTTCACGGGAAACAGTTTTTCTGAGTTTCTGATGGCGCTCATCAACTGAAACTCCATAAAATATGACAACTTGCTCCAACCGAGTTGTTCACATCGGGTTTTTCACGATTTTTTGTACAAAAATCCGATACTGTTGTGCGTTAAGAAATAGTGGCCGTGGACAGCATTCTGGAAAGTATCATAGAACCAGGAACAGAATCAGCGAACTGGGTTCAAAGGAATGGAACGTAATGGGAAAGGAAGAACGTAAAAAAAAAATCAAAAAATTTGTCAAAGGTTCTTTAGTTTTTATATAAAAATAAAATTGTACAATGATTTCTCGAAGCGAATAAACACATGCATAGCGAACTGTACTACTTTTATAAAAGTTAATTTTTTCAGGACGATATAATGATATTTTGTTTAAACAAAAAATACTGATTGTTGCCATACCAGGAACATAATAATTTATTCATCAAAATCTGCGTCAATAATTCTGTGGTTTTATTTCACCGAGAATGTCTCTATTGTTTCATGGTGCGGGGGAAAAAAAAAACAAAACAAAACAAATATGGTTTATAACGAAACAAATATGAAAGCTCGAGTAGGATTGGAACAACGGGTGTGCTGCGTACTGTTGTGAGAGAGCTCGCGTTTTATGAAATTTCTACGAGGAAAAATAGAATGGCGAGGTTACTGGGATGAACCAGGCCCATTTGGGAATATGAGTACAAAATGGGCGATGGAAAAGAGAAAAAAGAAACAGGAGAAAAAGCAACAGAGACAGAGATATAAATAAAACGAGGTCGCAAGGGAATTCCGGTATCGTTACATCGGACTTTCAATTCCTGAGAACATGGCAAACCTTGCAGTATTTATGTAACAGAGTACAATACGTACATGAAGTTTGGTCTGACCCAACACAGGATATTACTACTGTTGCACGGTTGCGTCGCTTCCCTACTGTCATTTCTCTAACCATCGTCTAGCTCAACATTTGTACAACGTATCATTCTGTCACTGGACTTATGATTGATACACTCGGAGCTTTTCTTCGGCAATTCTGAGACTCGCAATAACTGTTGGTCCAAATAAGACATCGAGAACGAGGCTATAATTTGAAGAAGAGTTTGAACATCGTCACAATATGATTGAGTATTAATATCAAAGCGAATTTCAAATGAATTGCTTTTTCCATGAGATGTGATCAAATCATAAATCACAAGGACGTTACAATTCGTTTTTTTTTTTTTTTCATCCACGTAGTAATGAAAAATTGATAATCCATTAATTAAATACGATCTTGGAGCATTTTAATATTCAAATAAATTTTTTAATCACATTCAAAATGACATTTAAAATCTGTGATTGGGCACAAAAGCGAAATAAAGATAATAGCGTTGATTTAAAATTTAGTTAACGTTGAAAAGGCCATAGGCTTTTGGTTTTGTCATAGAAACAATATATATCGAAGCGTCATTCAATTAACTGAAAAATCAATATAAATGTTGGATGCAGAGATGTGATTGAGATCCAATGCGTTATTATGAGATTCCACAACGATGGATACTGGGGCATGTGAAAGCAGTTTATATCTCCATTTCTGTTTCACGGAGTACATATATTTCTATGTACATATATATATATGTAACAATGCATATGTCTCTATGAACAATCTATGCCTCCATGTGGATTAACAGGAGAGAATGATTACAGGTAGTGATACTATCCATAGGCATCTGGATTCTGCTTTCGTCGGTGCATGGCTACCAGAGCATATACAGCCACAAGAGCATGACCACGAATCCCTTACTCGAGCTTAGGAATACCAGAACCATGCTCATCGACGGTTAAAGTGCATCCGTGCGGCTGAGAATTAACCTCGATTGATATATCTTCCTAGAGCAACTACAATTCACTATATAAATGTCGAACAATATGCATTTCTTCTTTATCGTAAATTGAGTAAAAAGCCCATTATGAAGGAAAAAAATATATATATATAGGGGAACATGGGGCAAAATGGGCCCCTGGGACAAAGTGTGCTCTTCCAAAAATGATATGGAAAGTCGAATCTTTCTTTGAATTTGATCTTCCTCCATTTTTCGGAGACCTCTCACTGTGCCCCGAAATGACAAAATTTGGAGAACCTGCTTTGTCCCAGGGGCCCATTTTGCCCCATGCTCCCCTAAAGAATAGCAATTTGACGTTACAATTTATTTTGGACGTTTGATGAGCGGGATGGAAAATAGTATGGGGATGTAACAAATGGTGATAATTTGTACCAAATGACTTTTCATGCAGGATAAATTGTCCACTATATGCTGACGTTTTCCTCGGGTGATAGAACGAGCGAAATATATACAGTGGTACAACTCAACGCTACGTTGAAAAGGGGAACGCGTTGGACACAATGTATAAACGTTTGTTCGAGGTCTCAGCGTCCGGTGCGTTACACACCGCTCGTGTTAAATCTCTAGTAGATTCTCTCGAGGGCTCAAGTACATATTCCAAGGGGCTCCAATTCATCCCTTTCCTCCTCTACACATACGTGTACACCTATTATGTAAACATATACACGTTTACACGTTTTTGTGTATATATATAGTCAACGTTTCTCTCGTTTCCGGACTTTCTATATTCCGCCCTGACTGTTGACAAATAACACCACGTTTCCGGCTTGACAATTGGTACGTTACGAACGGGAAACTGCGGAGGATTGCCGCGTGACCAACCCTCCGTGACGTGAAACACTCTACAACCATTTAACCGCAGTTAAATGACTTCGTCATTCTTTCTTTCTTTTCGACATTCCAAACATTCGTTCTTTTCTTCTTTTTATACTATTTTCTCTGCTACATATATCATCTACTTTGATTAACGCGATAAAATCTTTTGTTGTAATGTTCCACTTACTACCGTAAGCAAAATCGAGAGGTTTCTCGTTCTCAAGGGAAAGAGAGACGACAGAACTAGAAAAAATCGTGATGAAATATGAGTTTGAATGATACTGAATAGGAAATAAGCTCTTTAATGACTTGGAAGTCATCGAAAAGTGAAGTGAAAAGTGAGAGATTTCAATTCTGTTCCTATTTTTACCAGAAATTTAAACTTCCACGTAACGTTATTCTCAATCTACGAAAAAAAAAAAAAAAATAATTCCTTAAATCTCCATGAAAATGCATGGACTGATAAATAAAAACGATAATTAAAACAGCAAATGAAAAATAAATTGTATTTCGTACGTTTCTAAATAAACCACCACATATGTTTGGTATAAAAATTGTTGAATTTCCGAGCTGAGTTACTCAGCGAAGTTGCCAACTGATGGTGGTTAATTAAAATTCCGGTTAAATAACTCTGTAATTTTATCAAATAGAATGGGGTAAGTACGTCGTTTGGTCCGGAATTCCGTATGACGTTTCGGTGTAATCAGCTCTTTATGAGAGTGACGTGACAGAACACAGCTTGAGGCACATGGAAGAAAGATGAAACGTGTTCCTCAAATTGTAACGCGTACACATAACGACATGGTTATAAGAATAATGTCGGTGTAAACGTTTATTGTTGTGTTGTCATTTTGTGAAATTTTTTTATTCCTTCCTTTTTTAAATATAAAAAAACACGTGCTTCTGTGATTATTACAAACGTCGCACATGCTTACTCTGTCGCGTCTCATAGTAGTGTGCGAGAGATCGGTTACTGCTGTTCAGAAATGGTAACTCTGTGTTGTGACAATGGCCAATGCGAACAAAGGATTTGCAGCATTGCACCGAGCTTGGAAATGTCGGAGAGAACCATGTGCAGAGGATGAGGAGAGAGAGAGAGAGAGAGAGAGAGAGAGTTATTATACTTGATATATATGTATATAGTTGGATAACGGCGCTGCCAGCTCCAGATTAATTACTAGCTAGCCAATTAAGAACTACTGCGGCCTACATAACGAGAGAAAGAGAGAGTGCGAGAGAATTGTGAGGGCAAGTTATACGATTGCTCGTCTCGCTGTTCGTCGCTTCGTAAAATTCTCGTATATGACAATACCTGTGTATGTATATATATATATAATTTACATGTATAGGTATATACGACAAGCACAATATCCTCTTTTATCGGATTAGTCAACGTAGGGGTTGAAACGAGTACGATTTTTTTTATTTCCTCATCGTTGAATAGAAAAAAAAAAAAAAAATCACTCAATGTCCCTTCATCTTGAAATGGAAAAGAGAAATGTCACGTTTGTATACACATAAGCAGCTGAAACAATGTCGTTGTTTATACATGAAGGTTCGTCGGTGGGGTGTTGAAACGAGCAGAGAAAATCTTTCTTTTTTTTTTTAATGTGAATGGAAGAATGTCGTTCATTCTGCCTACTTTTTTACTCGCAAATTGGACTAACGCTTTCGTTCGATCAAATTTTTTCCAAATAGCCTACTTTTCGAATGATTAATATTTTGGATTTAACGATAAAGGTCATGCAGATGGAAATGCGCAGAGGAAAAGACAAAAACGTTGTCTTAATGCTACTCCCCAGAAGGGACAGCAAAGTAAAAAGTTTAAATCTCACGGTCGGATAATCCTTTCGAAATCCTTCAGAAAATTCTTCTCTCTACCGTACCTTCGTCCTTTTACCACTCAAACATTTTTTTCATCATTCTTTTCATGTACTCGCGATAAGGTCACGTGGCCATACTTCTCCAATGACGTTTCTTATTCTACCCTTATATTCTCTCTTTCCTTTTCACTCTTTTTACCTCTTTTACCCTCTCTCTCTCTCTCTCTCTCTTTGTTATCCCTAACTTCACGGTCTTACGAGGACTTTTATCGCACATATATAACTCGGGCTTGTAAGACGCACAAAGTACGAGGTGCTCGCTCGGGAAACACCACTCTTCCGGACTTGCTGGGACTTTTCAAAAGCTCTCTTACTCTCTCTCGATCTTGATCTCGAGGGCAATGGACTAAGCGAAGAGAGAATGACGACAAAATAAAATAAATGGAGAAAAAAAAACATTTTGTGCAATCGAGCCAAACGCACGTAGTTTTTTTCTTTTTCCAATAAATTACAGCATGACATCGAGCTAAAGCACGTGCTCAAGAAGTTTCGGTTTGTTTAGCATTTGAATAATCTTTATAAAATACTCTCCGCATGCGTTAACCGTTAAACGAACATTCCGTTTGAAAAAGGACCCTTCTGAGTGTAACAGACATTTAAAAAAAAAAAAAAATCGTTTATTCAAGTGAATCGTGTAGTGCATTGCGAACGTTTTGTTAATTTATGTTTTTTGGATAAAATATTTAGCCACTAGATGCTTTTTCTCGTCTAAAAATTGCATGAACTGAAAACTCAAAGGCATTTTTAATCAGTTTTGGAAAACTGTAAGAAGCTGTAGAGGAGTTTCTTTTTTCGATGAAAATTATCAAAATTCTGTCCATTTTTCAAAATTTTTCATCAAATTGCGCATTTTTCTCCAATTTTTCGTTAAAAAAAAAAATTTAATACTGTAGTGAGTTTAAGATTTCAAATTTCTTGACAAAAATATACCAGGATGTTCATGAGATTCTACATTTTATAAATTTTACACTGAAAAGCGTCTCCAAATTCGTTCCTTCGTTAAATTTGAATAGATTTCTACGAGTTAATATAACTTGCGTTATTTTAGTATTAAATAAAAATATCCAACCGCATAGATTTCCAATAGAAACTTTTAGGAACATTTTCATCGTATATTTCGAGGAAAAAATTGGTAAAATTTATTCACGATTATAAATTTTCGTTATTTTTCCACTCAGACGTTCTCTCGTTCCGGAAGTATAACGCAGAATTAATTTATACATCCTGTCTCGTGGTTCTCTGATTTTTTTTTGTTTTTTTGTTTTTTTTTTTTCAATGCAGAAAGTATTGAAAAAAAGAAAGGATAAAATAAATGAAGAAATAAAAAAGCGTATTCACTCTCTATTTCCTGACATATTGCACGGTATTATGGTACAGGAGCGCAAAAGCCCTTGCGGCTAAGATGGATATGCCGCAGCATATTGGTATTTTCGTTTCTACGGTGCATTCTTCCGGGAATGTGGTGAGTTTCAGAACAATATTGTTATTGGCTTTCGCACAGGTGTGGCAGAGAGAAACGTGATGCACACTCGACACGAGCTTTTTCCTATCTTTGCTAGTATTTTTACACAGGCCATGAGAGCAACATTGCAACCTCTTAAGAGAAAGAGAGGGAGAGAGAGAGAAAGAGGGAGGAAACTCTCGAGGCACAATCTTTCAAGCCTGATCTTCTGTCGAGACGAAAGAATTTAAACAAAGAAAAAGTGGCAAACGGTGTATAAAGAAAATGAACAAAAGTGGTATTGCAACACGAGTTTTCCCATAATTCTAGACTCGGATGAGCAGAATTTTATTTCCAAAAATGTGTTAAAGTCGAAAGGGTTCAGGAATAAAAATGACTCGTGTCTGTTTCATCCCCTGGTGTGCCGAGACATTTTATCTCGTTTTCAGGACGTTCGCCACAATTCATTACTCCCTTACCCGACCCCTCTATTTTTTTTCTTCTCTCATGCTCTTTCGCCACTTCGAAAAAGCTTCTGACCATAAATCTTTCCACGCTGCATTTCTTATACGTGCGAAATTATCTAATAAAGAGCTTCCTGACGAGTAGAATCTCACAGGAAACTTATGTACGTAACACCCACACACCCACACACTCATATATGCACATGAGCTATTTGACGTTAAATTTTCATTCCGAAATCCTCGCCTCCTCTGATTCGAACAAATTTTTTATGTGTTTTTCAGTCCAAGCAAAAGATTGGATAAAAATCCACCTTTTTAACAGACATTTCCTTCAGAACTGTTTATGTCAAAAAAAGAAAAACAAAACCCCAATTTTTTAACTCGCTGATTACGAACGTGAGATCAAAATTTGAAAATTCCAAATTAATTGTTCACTTTTTAAACATAAACTTGAGTTTGTAAAAGAATTGTTCCTCCTTTTATCGGAGTATTTAAGTTGAAAATAAATATTTTCACGAAAAAGTACGTAGTTTTTTTTTTTTGTTAAATGGAATTAGCAGGATATACATTTTTTTAAATTTCAATCAAACTATTGAAAAAGCTTCAAGTTATAATTATCAATAAAAATTCAAGGATAGAGCAAAAATTCACGAATTCAATTGTCAAGGAAATTATGAAAAATGACGAAAAAAAAAAAAAATCTAATATGCAGATTCGTTGTTGATTTCTTTTTTGTTTTCAGCATAGAAAAACGTTCACAAATATTCGTATACGAGAGTCAAAAGGAGTTAGAAGTTGGGAATGAAAATTGCACGTTAAATCCTTCATATATATGCAGAAAGATTTGCAGAAAAACTTATTACATACACCGAAAATCGAGTTTTCGTAAAAGAGATGGTACGCTAGTAGAACACGGAAATTCTGCCCTTGTGCCCGTTTCCTAAAATTAAACCGGAGACTACTATCGGAATTTCTCTTTGCCAATTATGTACTCCTGCTTTGTACAAGGCCAATAAATTTCTTTAGATAAAAATGAATAGTAAGGAGAATAAAATTTAATTTGTGGCAAGTCACGAGAGAAAATGCGCCTGCATTTTTTATTTTCCCTCGTAACAATCGATGATCAAACGTTCGCATCACAACAAAATGCATTGAATTCTTGATTGTTGAAATTTATTATTTTTTAATGGGTCTCTGAGACCCAGTGGTTTATTTTCTGATATTTCTCATGAAAATACACCAATTTCATATTTTGTTTTTATAAGTACAATTAATTTTTTGAATCTGAATGAAAAAGTCTTTTTTGGGGGTCCCCCAGACCCAGTTATTTAAAAGGTTAATGCAAAAATTGGCTGAAATTTATTCTTAGAGCATAACTTATGCGAAAACCTCAAAATAAATATGTAGCAGAGATATAGTAGGGCGGGATCAAGGATTGAGGACGAGAAGGGTTGAGAAGGGTCGGAAAGAACGAGAGAGAGCGGGTGGAAGTGAACGCTGGGTATATGACGAGAGGGAAAGAGAGCTTTTCGTAGTGAGGGTTTGAGAACGAACGCTTTCCGTTGAGAAATAACGAGCGTCGGAAATTCTCACTCGATTCTCGAGCCGTCAAAATTCTGGGTCAGACAGGCGCAGTTATAAGTTTACGAGCATTCGAGCGAGGAAGTCAATGTTCGACCCAACATTTTTGCAACTCTGCGTTTCCTTCCAAGCGAAATACTCCAATTTCCAAAATATTACAACCCTTTCAATCAAATTAAGAAACGACAAGGAGAATGAAACTCAACATTTATTCAAACTCTGTCGAAAAAACGATTCGATATTCTACAGAAGGAAAATAATGAAGAATTAGCACTAATAATAGTAAAAGTTTAAAAAAAGAAGAAATTTGAAAACCTATTGATTTATAATTTTTATCGATTTCTTACAAATCGACAACATGTTGAAGTTTGAGTGAAAAAAAAATCGTCTCGTTTTGACAGATTATTAGACATTAAGGAGCTTTTTTTTAATGTTCTTTTTAAAAATGACATTTCAACGTTCAAGAAAATCAAAACAATTTTCAATAAAATGCAATATCGATTTTCAGTCGAAAAACACTGTATCGTGGAGTTTTTTGGAACATGTGATTTTTATTATCGACTTTATTTTATTAAACAGACGGTAATCGAACGGGTTGAATAAATATAAATGGAAAAAAAAAAGTTGGATGATATGGATACACAAAAAAAAACTGATACCATAGAGCTTAGCGCACGTATATATAGCGAAAGAATAAAATGTTACACGTTTCGGGCAATCGGGAGTATGAGGAGCTTCTCCCAAGGGTCCCTTTCAACTTGCTCGTTGGAAGGAAAATTTCGTTGTGGACATTTCGCTGATGCATCCCCTCTTTTCTATATAAAAGTTATATAAACATATATATATATATATATATATGTCCACGTAAAAACTTTGTCCACGTGTATACGATGGAAGTGATAGACGCAGAGCTCGTCTCTCGTCTCTTGTACCATCGGAAAAACAACTTTTCTACCGCTTACAAATCTAATAACCTTAGTCGTTGCTCTCTATTTCTCTCTCTCTCTCTCTCTCTCTCTTTTTCTCTATCTCGCACATTCTCTTTTTGAGATAGTTGAAGCGAAAAAGCTCAGATGTATACGAACTCGCTGTTACGAAGCTTTACCTGCTCGTTCTTGTTACACGTCTCCTTTTCCCACAAAACTTAAACTCCGACGACTGCACTGGAACTCGTAATATATATTTCAACATCTTTTCGTATCGAAATACACGAGGTTAATTCACGCTTGTAATAACGTGAGAAAAAAATTGAGGAAGTTATATCGCGGATGAAGGAACAACTGAATTTTTTATTTTATTTTTTATTTTTTGATTGATTTTATAATCGAGAAAGTATATGAAATATTAACGAAGTGATTAAAACACAAAATTGAAATTATTTGCAAATAAAAACCAACAGTTATTCTCAACACCAATTAGCACGTTGATAATTACTTTAATAATTAATATACATACGCGATTGATAGCAATAATCATTTGATATTATCAGGCTGAATGAAACCCATTGAGCTTTCAATAATTTATGGATACACTTGTATTCATGTAATTGCTTCGTTCTAATTGAAATTTCCAATAAATTTCTCATTACACGATACATGGATAAACAATTTACCTTCGCACGTATTTTGCAGTTTAATGTTCCCTCGTATCTTCTTTTTATTTATTTATTTATTTATTTATATTTTCACTCATTTTTATCTTTTTTTTTCTATATGATTGTCTCGCGTTATCTAATTTCAAAAGAAAAAGAAAAACGAGATAGCGAGCTCACGATCAAGGGGACAACAATGATAACGCTCTCGCAACAATTCTACTGTGGTTGCCAATATATATATTTGAGTTACCCTGTACGTTTGAAAGACTATAAAGGGATACGATTTGCGGGAGTCTTGATTAGATTCCAGCAATCCCCAAGGCCAAAGGAGGGTGAATCCGAACTCTTCGTTGCTTTCGCTTTATACCTTCATCCCTCGATTCTCGGTCCCAGCTCGCTTTTTTTTTCTTTTTTTTTTTTTTGCATCCGTGCTAATTTCACGGGTAGTGCGTGACCCGAGAAAGAGAGTGTGAGAGAGAGAGAGAGAGAGAGAAAGGAAGAGTATAAAGGGATCGTGTCTATTCGGCCGAGAGTTCTACCCCTTGGGAACGAAATGGCCAATTAATTCGAATAAAGTCGTTTATCAAACTCGATCGCCTTATAAATTAGTCAACCGCGAGAAAATCTCTATCCCGCTAATTCGCATTGTCAAACAGAATTTATTGTTTCGTTCACAATAATAATATTTGTAAAATAATCTTCTTATGTATCTGATTATTATGATTTATATCGAAAGATTCTTGATATTTTTGCCTTGATATATTTTTCACTAAAATTTGATCGATTTTTACTTAATCGTGAAAAAGGATCTGTTATTCGTAAAATATTCGAGTTCATGAAGGTCCTTAAATATTTCGTGTTATTTGTAAGTTTTGTTTCTGGTTTAAAATAAAATTCAGAATTATGAATATTTATTCAGCGTAGTTATTGATAAGGTGCAGGAATAAAATAATAAAAATAATAATAATTTATTACTCACGTGGGCCTTGTGCTCCGGGGTAGAGGGTGGATTCGGGGTGTTTGGCAGGGAACCCCCGGGTGGGGTGCAGTGCCGCAGCCGCGCCAGGGCCGTACGAAGCCCCTCCGTCACGAGGCTCTTTTATCTCAACCTTAGCTGTTCTTCAACGCCCTTTTAGCTCCCCCTTTCCGTTCTCCAGTTTGTCAATGTTGGCGAATTTCCGTTTGATAAATATGGTGAAAATGCTGTACGAGCGTGAATAAAAGTCCTCCTGATATTCACCGATTTTTCACCGCGTTTTTTGAGCTTAGCGAATTGGCACTTGGTGGCGTACTTGTCGGTGCAACAGCTGCGGCGATTTATAAGAGACTTTGCCAGAATCATTTCTCGGACAATTTCAAGTGACCATCGGCAGTCTAGCCATCAGCACGTCCGATAATATACCAAATCCCCATGACGTTTCTCCCAATATGTCTTTTTTCTTTTTTACTTCCTTTTCCTCCTTTCTCTTCCGCACTTTCTTTTCCTACTCGTGAATTTTTATCTCTCGAGGGTTCATCTCGCTTAATATTTCGCCGCCGACGAGACCCTCGCAAGATTCTTTCCTATTTTTACTCCACCCACACTTCCGATCCCTTGCCTGATGATCGACCAAATTTCTCCAACGTCGAGTAAAAAAGGAAGATAAAAATGATGCTCTACGACTATCAGAATGCAGCTTCCAAACGATCGGGGTTAAGAGTATCTCTAGAATAAACCCCCTTTTTCAAAACACCCTTCTCTTCATAATCGCATTCATATCAACCGCGTTCTCAGCTTTCTGAAACAAATAATATGACGTTTGATAATGAGCGAAACATTTTTTATCACATTTTTCGTTGCTACGTACTCGTAAATTTTTTTTTTTCTGTAAATTGTCAGGCTGGCTCTTCCAATCTTACAATTTTTAACATACTCTTCTGCTGCTTCGACTTTTTTTCGCTCTCTCTTTGTCTCTGTCTGTCTGTTTGTCTCTCTCTCTCTCTCTCTCTTTCTCATACGGGTACACAATTCTAGGACATTGAGACGAAAGACGACATCGAGTGATCGATCGTGGGGTCAGAGTTTACGTCGCAAGAAACTCCGGAAGACGAAACTGGGACGATAGATGCCAGAAAGAGAGAGAGAGAGAGACAGATTGAAGCTGCAGCCGAAATGAGACAGCGAAAGCTCGGACAGAAAATCAGGTTTTCTTTCTTCGGTGAAAAGAAACAGAGCCAACGATCGATCTATCGATTGGTACGAGTAACCTTTCAATAGTCGTCGCGAACTATATACGATGACCAAAAATATAAATATCTTTAAATCCAAGAATTTCGTATACGGTTCGTGGATTCTCTCTAGTTTCACATTTTCTGGTTATTGCTCAGGTTACAATAATTGTTATTCCAACTTTTTTTAAATAAATGTGCAAAGATATAAATTCTAAATTATCTGACGATCGAAAAAATAATGTATCAACAAGTAGGGCTTCTCGTTTTAAATGAATTTTAATGATTAATGGTCGACATTGTGAAAAAGGGACAAATGTTTAATTATCTTTCTCAAAATCCCTCCCTCTCTCTCTCTCTTTATCTTTCTCTCTCTCTTTACTTCTCTTCGCTTTACATTTTCGTTTTCAATGTTCCATCAACCATTCTGTTCTCTCCACTCGTGCATTGTAAATTTCAATCGCGAACAGATATCTGTCTGTTTGGGCCAAGTTGTGTTTTTGAATCGGTCGTTTCAGAGAGATAATAGTGAGGCAATAATACATCGAAAATAACAATGGAACGAAGATAATTTATATAAATTATTCGACGAGCAAACGTTGGATAAAATTTTGCGAATTCATCTATCTCCGTGTCTCTTTGGAAAATATATAACGTTTAGAAAGGGAGAGAAAAGTATAAAAGTTACTTTGTTCAGTCTTGTTTCCGCCACATTACGATAAATCTTATTTGAAAAGACGAATTTTGTGTAGCAAGCCGAAGGAATATTGGTCTTAATTAATTACTCTTTCTTCATGCTTTCTGTTCCCTTTTCTTTCGGTTCTCTTTCGAATGATATTACTTTCCAGATTAATTTTTAATATTCTCCTCGTAATCGTTTTCGCAAGGCCCCGACGAATAATACGTTTGTGTACGGTTTAAATAAGTGAGATTCATTTATTCTTCTTTCATTCTTCTTTCCACAATCTTCGTGACAATTATTTCCTAATCTAAAGGATTGGAAATTGTTTTAGTTTCACTTTAGATCATTTCAACGGTATGGAAAGGGTTTTTGTTGAGAGTTTCAAATATTTAAAAAATATAAGTCACATTTGAATTATAATAAAAGTTTAATAGCGTATTAAAAAAAAACGTCATTTTCTATAATTTTTTTATTATTATTGCAAATTACGTTTCCTAATGAAAAATTGAATTTTCTGTTATGAAAACGATAGAAAAAAATTACAGCTGAGCATTAGTTGCTGCAGGAGCACGAAATAATCGATAAAAATAATATTACGAAATATGCAATTTAATTATTTATTAATTTATTAATTTATCGATGATACGTTAATTTTCTTTCGTCAATGTTACTTTTGTTATTCTATTAAAAACAATTGTCATTTTTGACAACCGCTGGCTCGTCCGTCAATTAGAAAAACAAGTTTGGACGAACGAGAATGCAATTATCGAAGCTAGTGTTTTTTTTTTTTTTCCCCTCAGGGCAAGAAAATAACGAATATTGGTTGAGTAATTTTTACCACAGGCGAGGAACACCGAGATTCACAGAGGATGAGACATGCGGAAGGGAAGTAAATACGGGGGTTTGAATCGTCCTAATTGGTCTTCATCTAATAAAAGTAGGAAGGAGGGTGCGACGTCGTCGGAAGCGTTGTCACGTGTATGTGAAGAAAAAATAACGTAACAACGATTGTAGCGGAAGGTGTGTTACGAAAGTTATAATAGTCGAGGCAGCCTCGTCGAGGTGGAGAAAAAATTCACAGCGTGGGAATTAACAACGTTGTTCCATCGAAATCGTTGACAGCTGTCAGAGAGAAAAAATGAAATTGCAGTTGCTGCATTGACGAGCCTCAAGAGCAGTTTTTGTAAATCCAATATTGGGAGCAAACGCTCGTAGTATTGGATTTAGAAAGATTAAAAAAAAAAAAAAAGTTCAATTTGTCGTCTGGATAAATCGCAAGTGTGCAAAAATTGAAAGTCGTACTTTTTTTTATTTTTTTATTGCGCTCCAGCAGCAACGAATAATCAAAGAGCAGACGTCAAAATAATCGTAAAAATGTTTAAAAAAAAGTCTATAAATGTTGTTTTCAATCCCGTTTATTTTTCCTTAGCTGCGCATTCATCCGCGAGGAATTATTAATAAAATGTCAGGCTATATTAGTCCCTGAGGAAAAATGTTTGGTGCGAAATTACGTGTGCGACGTTGGAACGTTGGAGAATCCTCAAGGGGAAAAGATCCGAAGAAGGGGTTGCAAAACATACACAATTTTCTATGAGTAAATGAAGACCGGCATTTGACCTTGGACACAAAGCTTCATTATCATTTTTATCGTTTATTAAACGTCGTAAATGGAGAAAAAAAAAACACTGGCAATAAAAAATGACGTCTGTGGCGGCTGGAATCCAACCCGACCGTCTGTCATGCATATCCATCAACATCTGGGCCAAAGATCTCTCTACCCAAGGTCTTAAGGGGTTACACGATCCTGAAATTGTCGAAAATTCGGTTGAAAAGATAGACTCGTTGAACGTTGAGCAAAATATGAAACAGGAATTACCGACTAAATAGATTACCAACAGAAGCAACAAATTTATTTCAACAAATCGAAAGGGAAACCTGATGAGGAAATCTTCACCAGGATCAGCAGCAGTGCGTCAAAATAAGCGTTGCAGTTTTGATCAGATCTTTTGTGTCATCCTGATCAGATTTTAATCTGGTTCTGGTTTAATTTGAGAGGATAAACCAGCAGGGGGAGTAGAGAGAATTAGCAAAAGTGGGAGAAACGTCATAAATGTTATTTCTAGTATTATTCCTACACTTTCATATGATTCTTCGATCGTCAGCGTCCCAATCTCGAATGATAAAATCAAGCTAAACATGAGGGTAACCTTGTGTAGAATTGGTAGCGCGGAACTTGGTAATAGAGCTTAAATACGTAGGGCTCGAAGAGCGGGGAGGGTTTTGCTCGTGCAAGCTTCTCGCGTGTTTCGCCGTCTCGCTCGTTTTCGCCACACCAGTCCCAGTTTAAAGATCCTCGTGAACGCGCCAACAAGTATACGAAACAGAGGATTTATATATTTATATATATTTATATATTCACGAAGTAAAGTTGCATGATACACGAAGCTTTCCGAGTGGCCAGATTATATTATTGGCAAATGGGTATTTTGTTAACACGGCGTAAAACGAGCTAAACGATCAATTAGTCACGAAACTACAAGGCAGCATATTTTTTTACTTATATAAACATGGAAAGTCTCACAATGGCACAAATTTCTCCTCGTCAGAGCTCCCAGGAACCCCATCGAGCCGTATTTGTTTTTTTTGTTCTATACTCTCTAAATTGTAAATTTATTTTCTTTTTTTTTTTTTTTTTCATAACGCCTTTTGATTCTCGGGTCATTTGCTACAAACGCGAAAGGCCTTAAAAAAAAAATGTCTTAATAAACCGAACCGTTTTACCGCTTCATAAAATAACTTTGAAAACTAGTTCGACGGTCCTGTATACATATAGCACGATGAATGAGAGAGAAAATAGTCGTGCGAATGAGTCACCTGAATGCAGCGAGGTGTAATATCACATAAAACGACGATACGAGATAAATTCGTTTTTGATGGGGATGAAAATATGGTGAGAGGGAGAAAAAGGCGAGGGTAAGTTCTTTTTGGAGAGCCGAAAATTCGCATCCTTAAATTATATCTTGAGAAATATATATTTATAGGCATAAATGAATAGGATCGTATCTCGTTTATACGTCAAGACCCACGATCGAGCGACGTTTACGAACATAAAAAAAAGCCCATGAAAATATGGCACTACGTAACACTTTATTTAGGCCTTTTCACCCCGTAAGGCTCGCCCAACAGTCTTTTTATGCGATCTCATGTGCTCGTTGATATATTTCATCGTATGTAGTTTTTTTTTTTCGTTTTATGTTAGCGAATAAAATTCTCGCCATAGTTTTTTGTAGAAATTTGGAAAAATAATGAAGATTTGTTATTTTTTCAATTAAATTTTCATTCTTATGCAAAAAAAACACACACACACACACTAATGCACTTTTCACTAATTAACAACTTTCTACTCTCAATTCCCCAGCGACACTTTGAATCCACTTCGTGGATTAAACATGGCCGCTGTTAATTAGAGAGATTGATCAACATACGGTCCAATTAAATGTTTATTTCGACAATAAGATTATTTTAATTGACCAAAAATTGGTTTTGATGTTTTTGATGGCTTACAATTCTTAATAAATCTTTAATTTATTAATAATAATTAATTCTCAACATAGATGTGAAAATTTTCCGATTTCAAGTTCAACATCCTTAATTATTGAGATTGATTTATAACAACGTATATTTTTTATTAACTTTCATTAGATTTCTAAACGAAAAATACAAGTATTTGTCAGGATTTTTATCAAGTTCGATAAATTGGAATTTCATAAAATTCGTTTTTTCGAAATTTTACAAATCGATTTTTTTCGATTTTTTGGTTTTGCTGCATTTTACAAAAAAAAATTATTCACTTTTTCAATTCTCTTTGAATGTATGACTTTTGGTTTTGAGATAAAATTTGTATTTGAAATTACTGCAAATTTGATGTCGCGAAAGAAAGCTTCGAGAAAGCTGGGAGGATAAGAAGTGAGATATACAAAAGTGATATTTCCGGCGATTGTATGCGAACGGTAGCCAATCGTTGCCTGAATCATACGTGCCTCGGGACGAAGGGTCACAAGAGGGAGCAACTATAAACCCTTGCGGACGTATCCACCTAACCATTACCCTGTCCCACCTGTTTCATCGATGCGACAGCCGGTTATCTTGGTGGCTTCGTTTTCTCAGCTACGAGCTTTTCGCAAACTCACGGATATCGATAAGGATTTACGAGCTTTCCGTTTTCTCGCGAGGCTCGTTCACGACTACGAGAATCAAAAAGAGAGAGAGAGAGAAAGAGAGAGAGAGAGAGAGAGAGACCGGAGTGCAATAAATTCTCAGGCTTCCTCCGATTTGCTATCGTACGATGAAATTACGTCCACACTGAAAATTAAAGTACAGTCTCAGCGTAATATAAGAAAGAGGAAGAAAAAAAATTGAAAAACAAATAAAAATTATTTTTATTTGTCATCAAGCATTCTCCGGTTTCTTTTCCAAATTTATTACGTGTCCAAAAAGTGTATTTTTTCTATCATACTGATTAAAATAAAAAATAATTTCTTCATTTTTTTTTTTAAACTGATAATTGTCATTTTTTTCTCAATTTTTCTTACGCAGTCCGTGTTCGTAAATATTTCCAATAGATAAAATTAACTGACCTACATTATATTTAAAAAATGTAGTTAAATAAAGGATTCAGATGTAGAATTATATTATTAATTGGAGCTTCTCAGTCTGCGATGTTGAATTATTATTTATCAGAGAATTAAGAAAATGGTTTTTGGAATTAAATTGTTTTTTTGCATGAAATAAATTTATTCCAGTAACTATAGGACTCCTCAATTAAAGAGCATTAAATTTTCATGTTTCTTTATACATCGATATTATCGAGAAAAGTGGCGTGTTGTTGGTCAGTTTTGATTGGACGTATACCCTTGAATATTTCTGATATTCATGCAAGTGGAATAAAAATATATTTAGGCGGTAAAACCACGTGTTTCATTTTTTTTTCTCGAGCCGCACGAGCGCGATCGATTTACTTTTTTTCTTCGTCCTCCTCTTCCATCGTGAGCATCTTTTAAAGCGGATATGACTTCAAAGAGACAAACCCGAGTTGTCAATATCTCGTTTTATGGATAAAACGTGAGGTGGACCTTAGCCGAGTTTTTCCGTCGCAAAATCGTCGTTCTATTCCTCTCGCCAGGCCGATATCCTCGAAAGTCGAGAACTCACCCCTTGCGAAATATCTTTTCTGAAGATCGAGAAAACAAGGAATTTTCTTGGTTAAAAAAAAAAAAAAAAACAACAAGGATTTTTTTTGTAAAAGTGAAAAAGAAAGAAAAAAAAGAGAAGAAATATAAAAAATAAAGAAAGATTTTCTCTTAAAACTCGTAAAACATGTTGAGATACAAAAAAATTTTGACAATTTTCGTCTGGTGACGCATCTATGCTGAAAATAAATGTATACCCTTGTGTACAATGGTCGAAAGGGCCGAGGGTGAGAAACATAAATAAACTTTGAAACGATCAAGTTGAGGGTCGAGGGAGTTGGCGATTTTATTGGATTTTGTTTTCTTTTTTTATCACGTTTCTTGTAAAATATTTTTCATTGCTCGATTGCTTGAAAAATAATAATATTCGTGCAAGCAGATTTCATTTCTGATGAATTATCGTTTAATTCGATAAAACACAATCCAAATTTCATTGCATTTTTTTTTACCACGTTGAAAATACGGTTCGAAGCTTTGTGACTTTAGTGAAAAAAGTCCTTTCATCACAAATTGCTGGACGATTAAAGTGCTGGGCTTTTTTTTATTGCTGTCATAGGACTCCAGAGCGTAATAATAACACGGTATAAAATGGTTAGCGTCTTCTTGGTTGAGAAAAGAAAGAGAAAGAAGAGACGGGGCAAAGGGATTCGTGATTCCCGTGGATGAGGTACTCTCGTTGAACTAGACCGAGGTGCGCTACGAGACATTGAAAAACTTTTCATATTGCCTCTTTTTTCCCTTCCTCTCTCTCTCTCTCTCTCTCTCTTGCTTGAAAGTTTTATTCCGCTTCCTTCTTTGCACAAAAGACGGAAATTCTCGAGTGCCTCCAAGAGAAGAAGCACAAAGAATAAAAAACCGAGTTTTCGTGCTTTTTTATATGCGAAAATTTCTCATGTTAACCATTTATCAGTTTCGCTTATTAAATTTTATTGTTCCCTTTGAGAATGAAGCTAATGAATCGTACGAACGAGTGTCGCGATTTCAGACTTTTCACTGAAAACTCTTTCCAAATACCAAATATTATTTCATCATCAACGAGAAAGAAGATGACGAGGGTGTGCGTGTCGCAGTAACAAACTAAACCCACGATTACCAAAGTGCATGGATAACATAAAGCTCAAACATTCCATCGTATACGGTGCCAGATAAATGAGAAATGGAGCTGAATCACGCGATCCCCCTAATCACTAAAAAACAAAAAAAAAATCTTCTTTTTCAGACTTTTTTCTTCGCCCTCCTTCCTGATTCCCTTGTTTCCCACGTGAGATCGTAAAAATGTGAGATTTCTATCAAATCAAGTCACTATGAATCGTTTGTTTGATAAATCAAATAATTCCTCGCCATTAAAGCAATTACATTGATCCAAGAGGAATAAAAAATTTCTAAAATAATAATCAAAAGATCTCTCACTCTGTAAACGCAATTTTGTTGAAAAAGGTATAAATATGGTTTTCGGATGATGTCAAAATATCATTGTCATTTTTTTAGTGTGTTTGGTCCTCCAGAGAGAAAGAGTGATCGAAATTTATCATTGGAATGAAAACGATTTTATTTTTCTACAGACTGACAGCGAATTGACTGTCAAAATGTCAAAAAATTTGTTAGTTTCATTCATTCTCGATATCATGACTCGAAAAAAAGTTGAACAGCAGTTAAATATTGATGAAATCAATGTTGAAGAAAAATCACTAGAAATACGATTGTTGGTACCAATCCAATGGTTCGCGAAATAAGGTCATTCGTATTTTTCCATAAGGAATGAATTCAAAGTTCGAGTAAACTTAAAAGTTCAGTATAAATTGTTAAATAAATGTATAAAGATTTTTGTATGAAGATTTTATGGATTGAGGGTGCTGCCTCTCGGCCCCCATGATTTTTAGTAATAATATTCGAAGCTTTGTTTTATCAGTGAATACATGTATATACATATTTATTTATTTTGTTATCAGAGCCATTGAGATGTATCGTATTCTCTGTGCAGAATGAACGAAGCTCGCGTCCTCACAGGACGATAACCTCACCTCCTTCTCAGCGGTCGACCTATTTAAACGGGGAGGAAAAGGGGGTTGTGAAGAAGGATATACAACGAAGAGGGTAAAGGGGAAAAGAGTGTAGAATAAAGAGAAAGATAGAGCAACAGTAAGAAATCTGAGATTGGGGGATAAAAAGAGAGAACGAGAGACTCAGAAACCGAGAAAGAGAGAAATAGAAAAAGCGAACGAGAGACTGAGAGACCGAGAAAAAGAGAAATAGATAGAAAGAGAGAAAGAGAAAGAGGCAGAGAAAGGGAGAGAGAGAGAGAGGAAAAGTGAGAAAGGGAAAGAGAGAGAGAGAGAAAGAAGATCGAAAACGATGCAGAATTTAACACGTTCTCTGGTAGCTCTGTGGTGGGGGTTGAGTTTATGTGGCTCGTTTCGTGTGGAAATCGACGATTACACGATACTAATGTATATGTATGAAGCATTTAGGTCGTGTTACTTTGAGAAGCTCATCACGTTAAAGGCCTTATCGCGATTTGTGTGAAAAAGGAGGTGTATAAAGCGATAATTGAGAACTAAGGGATGAAACATAAGATTTAGCCTAAAAACCTCGATAGATTATAAGGTTTATAAACTTTAAAAAAAAGTATTTTTCTACACGATTATAATCATGAAGATGATTATTTATCGCAATACATATATTTATATTTACATAAACATTTATTTGTATATATTCAGTTTATTGTTTTATTAACGAGCCACTAAACGTACCGCTTTCTCGCCGAGCACGCAGTAGAGACCAACCGGTGCAAGACACTTTGAGTTTATACAAATGTACATGAATGGATTCATGTTTTGTACATTTTAACAATAAAGATAAAAACTACCGTCAAGTTCGTTTGTATTTTGGACTAAATATCTTTCTCTTTTGTTCATTAATTTTTGTAAATTGTTTTATTCTTTGATTTATCTTTGTTGCCTTTTGAACAACCCTCTCGACCTGGACGCGCGTCTCAGACGGATTGCAAAACCAGAGATCGTGCGACTCTCTCGGTTCGCGCTCCACGAATTACTGTGTGCCGAGGAACGCCAAAGCTTTTCGCAAGCACGCGCAGGCGCCACTCCCGCTGCTGATGTTTCTTCTCATTTGGAGACACGCACCATCGAGGGTGGCAAGATCCAAAGGGAGGAAAAGAGACAGAGAGAGGGATAGAGAGACAGAGAGAGGAGAGAGAGAGCAAGAAAGAGAGAGTAGGGTAGTCAAAGCTTTGAAAGCTTTGCGGCAACGACGATGCAAAGATACAAATATCCAATGAACAAAGAAAATATGTTTAAAAAAAAACTAACGATTATGGTATTACGAGATTTCGTCTGTCCATAGCGATTTTCCTTTTTTTTAACTCCATCGAAGCTCTTTTTTGAGTTTGTGACTAATTGACCCTTCTCAAATTTTGAAAATATTTGTCGATTTTGTTTAATTATCAATCGGATTGAAGCTGCTGAACATTAAATTGTCAGCCTCTTTTTATTTCACCCATTTTTTTTTTCTTGTAGTACTAAACGACCTTTTGTAAAAATAATTGGACGCATAAAAGTAACTCCGTTATCCAGACTGAAATTTAAGAGTCGGAGGAAAATCGAGAATGGTACGACGATGCTTGCAGGACGATGAGGTTTGGGAAGAACGGTGAGCTTTCCTGACTGTTTTATTTGCACCATCGTGAGAAATGTACCTTTGAGAATCTTCGCTTTTATGCCCTCTTCGAGCTTTTGCAAGTAGGGCTCTTTTCCCCTAAGTTTCTCACGACCCTGTTGATGAAACCCTCGACGAGCTCATACCTTGCAATTCTAACCCTCGACGATAACACGTCCTACTAAACTCTTGGACATCAAGCCACCTCGTGAACTAAAGTATTTCAGCATGTGTCTATCTCGAGAAAAATAAAACGAGAGAAAGAGAGAGAGAGAGAGAGAGAGAGAGGAGGGTGGAAATAATTGCATTCGAATTACATCGGATTTCTTTACTTCGTCTCAGGGATAAGAAAATGACGAATGAAATAACGATTGTATGTCATTTTTTATCCTTAAGTCCATTTCCCCAGATTTACTTTAAATGCAGCCTCTTAGATTCGTGGCTGTTAGACTGAAAGCCTTAAACATGAAAAATGCTCACGTAACACATAAGAATAAATGAGAAAAACAGAATCCATTATTATTATTGTTATTATTCAATTAAATTTTACTGCTTCATAGCAGTGAATAAAGATTTATTGTTATTTATATAAGAATTTTTGATCGCCAGCGAAATGTTTTGAATGTCAACGAAAAGAAATTACGTGCTAAAAGTAAAATTTTAACGTCAAACTTTTTTTTTTTTTTTTTTTTTTTGGTTGCTATCTTAAAGATGTTGGCCGACGAGTTTTTGCCCTCGAGTTCTTGTTCTCCGGGAATGTCACTCCGAAGAACTCGCAGCCCTAATGGTAACCACGAGACTTTGACGTGTTTAAGTGCACATGGGTTTGCACACACGATCGACAAAGTTCTACGAGTGTGAGACAACTCTTCAGCTCGATTGAACGCGGAATAAAACGTTAAGTCGAAGTTATCGGGGCGCATAAGATAAACATTATAATAATATGCTCAAACTGAACGGAAGTGAGAAGAAAGCAAAGGATTATCAAAGTTTTCGAGCTGTTCGAGGATGAAACTTTGGCTATGATTGACTTTAGTGTTTTTCTTCAATTTTCATCCTTCTTGAAGAAAAATTTGGGCATCTGTTTTGGATCAGAGATCAGACAGCGTGTTTCAACTTTCTTTCAATATTGACACTTCAGACTTTCTCAATCCTGTACTTGACATACTTAATCTTCACTTTCTTTCTTATCTTTTCTCGAACAACGTTTATAGTTTGAAAATCAGCAACAAAAAAATATTTGCTGTGAATTTTTCATGGAAATCTCGAATGGATTGATTATTGCAACGAGTACGATTTTTATTTAACTGACGAATTAAATGATTTATTTATCTTCCAAATCGATCGCTTTTAATTAAAAATATTGTGGAGAAAAAAAATGAGCAGGAGGAGAAAATGACGAAACGAGACGAGAAACGAGATCTCTTTTTTTTTACCATACTTTACAGAGCCAGTAATTCACACCTTCGATATTATAGGCTGATGTCTTTATTAATGTACGAGTTTTCATTCTCGATATTCGCTTTTGTTGTGTTTATACTATTGATCGGTGACTGCACCCACTTGCTGCAATAAACTTGAGCTTTATGTGTAAGATCTCGTGTTAATCGTTGGTAGGAGAATTCCCAAAGAGAATATCGTTCATTTGCTTGCATAATGAAGCAAACTTTCCATCAATTCCCACTTGCCGAGTGCATTTCTCATTACTTTAAATTGCGTCACATCGAGCAAAACACAAAGCTAATTAGCTGATGACCGAGTGCATCACGATTTCGTTCATTCGTCAAAGCCCGTCGGTTTTATTTTCCATTTTCTTCGTCTCGTATCTCCACCTTTATAGCCATAAATCATAAATTACTTCGCGTTTTTTGACTTCCTTTTTATTTTTCTTTGATTTTTTCCTTTTGTGCAATTTAATTCTTTTTCCACCAAATTCAGGGCATTTATTCTCGAAGTAAAATGAAAAAATATTACACGAAGGCTTTTCTTCGGCCGGAAGAAAAAAAAAAGGAAAAATTTCTCAGTACGAGCTTTTTCCTTCCTATCTTTTTTACCGCAGTATCACGCAAAGCTCTGGGTTGTTAAATGCGTTTGGAAAATTGAAATTCATTTCATCGCGACGCCAATAACTTTCATTTACAAAAAAAAAAAAAAAAAGAAAATGCATTATTTCTCACGTTAAACTCAAACGATGCCTGCATTTATATATATATATATATATATACACGTGTATATTAATATATACAACTCTTTCGAATCTTGAAGTTTGCAAAGAAATTCGAGGAGACTGAATCACCAAGAGCGTGCTGTTTCTCTCGCGTTTATCGAGCGAGACACGATCTCTCATCCCAGATCTTTCGTTTCTTCTGTACTTGCCAGCACATTCTTTTTCAGAGCTTTTTTTTCTCGATGTATAGCTTGGTCGAAAATATAAAAAAAATATATACATATATATATGGAAGTTTGAACGGAATGAGGATAAATGGAACATGACCTTGTCCATCCGGGTTATCTAATTTTCGTTTCGACCTTTTTTCTTGACCTGGCCCATTATTCGTATTAATTATCTTTCAGTCTTGAATGGTCGATCCTATAATTATCGATGTACAAGTATAGATATCGATGGAAAAGAAAAAGCGAAGAGAAATCTAAGAATACAATCACTCGTTGTCTTTTCGTACTTTTTATTTTTTATTTTTTTTTCCCCTCTTCTGCCAACGAATTCATTTGCACTGATGAATTTTTCTTACTTCATTCAGTTTCATCGTTGAGGTGTGTGAGTGACAGGCGACGACTGACAGACTCGTTTAATTCAGCGTCGCCATTTTCTTCGAGTAATTTGTTCGCAATTCGTCACCGATCAACGAGATGAGAGAAACTTAAGCTGTGCCAAAAGTTACTTGAAGCGAAATCGTTATCTTGCCTCGACTATACTGCGGGAGTAAGAGAGTTTCGGGTTCGAAAAGTCGATGCCAGAGAGAGGTGATGGAAAAACAAGAGAAAGGAGTGTGGGAGGATAAGAGAGAAAGAGAGAGAGAGAGAGAGAGGAGAGAAAGATCGATGAACTTTTTTGAAAGAGAGCTTTCTCCTTTTCGTGCTGAAAAGTCGTGCAGCAATTTTCGGAGAAAATAATGCAGACGATAGAGTGACCAAAACGAGCCAATAGGCTTTTTCAATGTGGCGTCGACAAACACAAAGAAAAATACATGAAAAAAGGTGAAAAAAGCTTTTGGGAGGTTGGCAGGATCGATTTTATTGGACGGCAACGCGAGTCAACAATCGCCTCAACAAAGATGCCACGTTTTATTCTTGTTCGTTAGTACATACTTCCGCACTTTTTTTTTCTTCTCTTTTTAACGCTTTTTTCCATCGACGAGCAATACGAGAATGTAGGAACGATCGACAATGTATTTCCTTTGATTTTGCTGTTGTTGTTGTTTTTCCGAACAATTTTTCTTGGTGAAAGCGACGAAAACGATAACACTTTTTTTTCTTTTTTTTTGCATTTTGGATAGATCGAAAGGAATCGATATTTGGGATTGACGACAGTACAGTATAAACGCCTATATATATTCAGTACGAATCGAACAATGATAGACAAACAAATGTGGCGATCCGGAGCAGCTTTCAACGGCTGTCCTTATCACTCAACCCATAAAATCCAAATCGTTTTTCTACATTTCTCATCGAAATAGATATACATGTCACATATATAGTTGTACATGGGAAATTCCGAGTTTATCAAGGAGTTACAGATCGTTAAATAAAAAATCATATCTCAGGAACGCATTGAGCACAAAATAGCTTTTAATTAGGACAGACGAAGAAAAAATATTCAGCGAAATAAAGAATAAAAAAGTATAAATTTGAGGTGGAAAACCTTGCATACAATGGTCTGTTTGAAATCCAAGCCCTACAAACGATCAACGATAATAGCTTCACATTCCCTCACACTCTCCTCTACCTATCTCTGTCTCTTTATCTCCAGTAATTCGATCTTTATCCTTTGCCAAATTTCCACAGAGTTTCATCCCTCCAAATCTCCAATCGAAAACCACAAAGACAGTGGTTTTCCATGATGATGGGTCATTGCTAGCATAGACCAAAAGGACCTATTAGCGACTCCTTTTTTTCCAACTCCTGATGATACGATAGGTCGCTGCATGTGGTAATTAGTGTATGAGGAAGAGGAATAGGATTTTTGAAAATTAATCTGGAAGATGCACTGGCATTTGGTGAAACAGATGAAGCGGATGATGAGCGAAAGAGGAATATATAGGTATATTTAAGTCAAGTGAGCAATCATTATTCCCTGAGGGAAATAGTCGTAGTGATAGAGCACAGTTTGACGAACTGGCATTCGTAGTACATTGCATTAGCATACAGGATACGTACGCTCGAAGACAAGCTTTACTACGTGAGTTGGTTCGCTAGAATTGCTCACTGACGGTGGACGATCTCGGTGCACTTAAATATGCATATATATCATCCATAAACGTATGTCGTAATACTCTATGGGATTGCCTGAGGCATGTACTTCTTCATCTAGAAGATGGACAAAAAGAGAGAGAGAGAGAGAGCTAAAGAGGGAGAGAAAATTGGGTAGAAGGGCAAGAGAAAGAGAGAAGGGAAGTGTATTTTGAATCGGGACAATATTCCTGAGAGATAAACTTTGCAAGATATAAAGGAGAGACGAAACTGAGGAGAAATATTCGTTTCCCTGGGGACTCGCTTAATCATATCTGCTGTGCCAGGTCATCGTATGATCCCCTTGCAATTCTCAACTTCTTTCTTTCTTTCTTTAGTTTTTTTTTCATTCTGTCTCTGTCTCGCTATCGATATCGTTTGGCATTTGAGCTTTTTATATGCACGAGAAAGTAACGACAAAAGCTAAACCACTCCTTTGGCGCGGTACAACTTTGGCTGTAAGCTTTAACGATGTACTATTTAGCGAGAGGGCGCCACGGATCGATTCTCTGGAGGAACAAAGCGGCCAGGACGTGAGCATTGAGCATTAATTTCTATTTCACCCTGTAATAGTGCCTTTGGAGCTTCCACACTCTTCTGGTGACTGACTGCGCTTGGGTCAGTTTCTCACCACTTCCGGTTAATAGCGACGATAGCATTTATCGCCGAGCAAACCGCCTTTGAAACGAGAACGAAGCCCACTTGACCGTTTTACTACACATCCGAGACGAAATACCGGTTCGGACTCTCTTCGTGCCGTCGCCAACGTTGCATCGTCACACTCATGTCCACCCAGGGACGAGTAAAACGACAATAAACATTGTCAAACAAACAAAACAAAAAGACTAAGGAAAAAGTAAGACTCGAAAGAAAAGAAAATAAAAAACGACCTTCTCTTCGCTTCGTATATGAGAACGAAAAATACTCGAGGGAGTTGCGAAACGATGTACATCCCTTTTTTGTCCACTTCCCCGATGTAACTACCAGTAAAACTCTTCGAGCTCGTCGAAGACGATCCTGGTCGTGGGCCAAACACCAAAGGAAAGGATCATCAACAAAAAAAAACAAATATATAACTTTAAAAAAAAACCAAAAAAAAAAGAAAAAAATTACAACGAAACACGAGCAGGACGAAATATAGCAGCACTTCTGATATAAAAACCATTCAGTAGCTACAACGAGACAATCTCGTTTCACCGGACCTTTCGAACGTAAAACACCAACAAACATATATATATATTTATGAGAAATACACTCAACTGTGCAGCAAAGAGATTGCATAAGAGTTTGAAAAAAATATGTAAAAAAAAAATATAAATAAAAAGAAAATTTGCATTTACAGAGGAAGAAAATGAACCAACAAATAAAACATGATCAAGAAAATGTATACACGAGCCTGCTGATGCTGTGCTTCGTGTATATTCACTTGATGAATACGCCAAAAGCCAAAGAGATTGGCTACGCAAATTCTTCCATTTTACTCTCTCATATGCGAAAGTGCTCTTGGTCACATGACTCCATGTTTTCGCGCCCTGTAGTATGGACGAAAAAAAAAAAGAACATAAAGTCAAGTGTAACAAGGATCGTCGAGCTTGAGCTGCGGCCTTCCTTTCACCAACGAAAGGCTTCGATATACGTTTTCCGATTCCGCTTGCCTGTGGCCTCCATTATTTTTTCTTACTTTTCGTCGGCACCGAGGTCGGCACTGAAAACTATTCTTCGAAACATATAGATTTTATGAAATTCTTTCACAAAATATGATTTTTATTGAAAAGGAGACACAGTCCTATTTTAATATTGACCTCCAATTTCTTTGGCATCAGCATCGCTGTTTTTCGCTGTTTGTTCTGGCCTTCAATTCTCTATTTTTCCTTTCTCTTTGCCAACGAGAATGCATGCGTTGTGACGAAGATTATTCATTGAAAAAGATATTGTGTTGGAAAAAAAATGGTGACAGATTGTAAATGGTTTTGATTCACTTGAAATTTAGGTCCGGGTCAAAGTTCAATGTAAACAAAACTCTTGGTGGGTTATACTGTTTTTCAAACTTTAGCCTCGTTCACTTATTTTGATCAATAGACTTTCAGGAACATTGCGAGCTCTGGGCAATCTTCCATTTTTCCTTTTGCTCCCCATGTTTTTTTTTTCTTTCATCCGGATAACTATCCATCAAGTAAGTCCAGCGATATGAGAATCAGATGATGATCCATAATGCCAGGAGACTCGAAGTGTTGAAACGAATGTGACAAATCCGTGGGAATTTTCCAACCCTCCAAGAACTGAGTCATTTAATTCCAACGCAATTGTGTGCTCTTCGTTTATTTTCCTCTCTCTCTCTCTCTCTTTCTCTCTGTTTTTCTATCGGTCAATCGAGCAATAAAAAGTGAAGTAGAAAATCTCGTAGGAAGTGTCATTTTTCAAATTATATTTCACGCGATAAGACGCCAGGCGAAAAGTGATAAAAACCTTGTCGGAAGAACGCGGGGTGAATCATCCGATAAGCCCCGCATCTTATCTCCATAAATCTACCGTTATGTACCGAGAATATATATGCTAACGTATGTGTAGGTAGTAATGTATCAACGAGCTTGAAGGCTTATATTTTGTGTGCATATCATATCATATACATATATGCATGGGAGTTAGCGCGAGCAGTGAGCAAAAGTCCTTCCTCAATGTTGAAGGAACGTCTCAGGATGACAATTTACCAATAGTTCAAATCCAAGATTTGTTTATCTCAAATTTAGGCTAAAAATTATTTCGTCCAGTAAACAATGAGCATCTTTTTTTCCAAATAAATCTTCTGGAAATTCTTATGGAAAAATACTAATGAGCACTAATGCAGGCAATTATAGTGATTGATCAACGCCAGTCAATTATTCATGAGTCCCAGCACAAGTGTTTTTATCGATGTGATGATTAGTGATAACTTATCGGTACTTATAATCACTTATGGAAACTGATTAAGAGGAATCAGTGCACGAGAAGTACTGATAAGTGCTTTTTACACTGATCATTAGTCATCACTTCTATTACTTCTGGTTTTCAGTTCAAAGTGCACACACTTGATGCTCCATTTACTAAAATAAATATGAAAAAGTTAAAAACAAATGTAACTCGAAAATGCTCACTCGAGTACTTGCTTTTTTTTGAATTATTATATTAAACTGATTTATATTCTTAATATCATAACTTGACGATAGGCTCAACAGCAATTAGATAATGATTTAATGAACTAATGGAATCACTGTTGTGCTTCCATTGGTACTAATAAATTGGTGCGTGATTTTGCATCGTCACTAATATTATTAGCGTTCTTGCGGTTAGCTCTCATACGCATTTTTCCATAAGGGAAAATTATGTATGTTTGTTGGTTCAATTGGTAATTGAAAAAATATTAAACGATGATTCAGCAGATATGATTATACTTTTAAGTAAATTTCAAGGGACATTACCGGCGACTAATAACGCTAATGATTTGTGAAAATACATTAATGTTGCCTATCGCTGATGGTATTTCTATTGGCAATTTCGAGGGTTGGGCTCTACAACGAATTTCAGTTAAATTTGCGGTTCAATGGATTCATTGGAGCCTGCAGGTCCAGCCCGATCAGTCGAGCATCCTCAACGAGACAGAACGATGGTTCTCTGTGTTTTGCGTACCGCAATTTCCAGCTGCCTCGAATGCTATATAAATACACGGGGACCTCCAGGCTGCATGATCAATAGAGTAAACTTCAATTCAGCATCGAATTCGAGGATTAAAAGTCTAATACTGTTTTTAGATCAGGCCCTACTCGCCGATGAGCTATTAATTATCAAAATTGACGAATGTGTGACCTTTCACCGAGTATTCTATCAGAACTGTTACAGATAGAGCAAAAGTCCACGGAACCAATATTCTAAAGTATCAAATTCTCTACAAAAAAGTTATCGGTCGTGATTCTCTATCTGTTGTAGTTTAGTCCTGAAAGCTGATCGAAAGAGATCGTAAAACGCTCAGCTTACGTGGGGTCTTATTCCAGCCGTTTTCCCAACTAAACTATCAAAGATAGAAAAATATGGCCAAGTACTTTTTTCTAGAAAATTTTATACTCTACAAGATTGGTTCTATGGGTTTTTGCTCTATCTTCAACCGTTTAGACGTTATATGCTTTTAAAGCTCCCAGATTCGACAATTTTGATGAGAAATTTATCGAAACGAATCAAAGTTTGGTCTTGAACTTACGTTGATTTAGGTTACCATTTAACTTGGCTTATCCTGTACATCAACACATATCCACTATATTTACATCTATACACGAACACACGAACGAAAGATACAGAATAACGAACTGCACCGAACCTTCAAGAGCAGCCAAACCGCGAACTCATTCACACACGATTATTCCATATGCGATTTACGTGTGCAGTGTTACCCAGACATACATTATGGAGAACGTGATGCGTTTACGTCCCTTCACCTATGGGCAATTTCCCAAAAGCTATTATGAACTGCCGGATTATGATGCTAGTTTCTAACTCGATATGTCATAATTGTGACTGTTGTAGGATTATGAAAACGCGTTTCCTGCAGAGTAACTATGACGTTGATATATCGATCCTTTGGTCTGCGACTATGCTCATCGTTCAAAGTCGCTCGACTTAAGCTCCAATTCATATTACAATATCAAATTAAAAAGCATTTAATTCTTGAAATTTTCGTACGAAAAAATTGCGTGAAAAAAAAACGTACGTGCAAATTCATTGAGAACAGAGTAATAAATTGACAAATAAAGATTTTTATTGTGTCTCTAAACTTTTTAATAATAATAATTTCGAAAGAATTTACTCGATGCCTTGAATGAAGTTGGATTCTTCAATCATTTTTTTGAACTCAAAAATAATGTATCCATTCAACAACTTTTTGTTTATTTGTGAAAACGCTAAATCTCTGTCTAAACCCTTAACGGAGCATCATTGTTTTTCTCAACAATATGAATTATGTTTTTAGAAACAAAGCTTTATGAATGACGTATGTAATTTGTCTAGAAAAAAAAAAAGAGATATTTTGTTCATTGAAATGGAAGTTGGTGATGCACTTTCTGTGCAGTCGCATCGAATTCACCACATCGGGACATTCAAGCTGCGGGCTGATTTACCTCCGTCCTTCTCTACTTCTCTTTCTCTCTTTCGACCCATTATACTCGCACCACTTTGATATCGTATGCTTCAAAGCAATTTCCTGGTCAAACAGCATCTAAATATGCAAACATCAGCGACTCTATAAATGTGCAAATGTCTATGTATTGTATGTGAACATTTTGCAATAATAATATTGTGTAATTTGTGTGTAACCACAGAACGAAAATCTACGGTTATAATGATAGAAACTTGAAATTCCTTCATCGTCCACTGATTAATGAAAATCATCAAAAAAAAAAAAAAAATACAAAATTCGCATCGACGATCATCAAAAAAGTTAAAAAATAAGTCCTGCTTCCATGCAGTTCAGAAATAAAAATATAGTTTTCGTTACTTTTGTTTAAATATTGAAATTCGTTACTTTTGTTTAAATATTAAATTAGTGAATAAAATAGATAAGCGAATTTTTAACGCATTGAGATAGAGGGAAAAAATGTTTTTTTGCTCTTTTAAAGATTGACGAAACTGGATAACAAAAATTTTATACACAAGTATTGAAGAACTTCGTGATTTTTATTGTGCGATTACGTACAGGAAAAAAAAGTATTGACATCTGGAATCTTCGTGTCTGATTTCTCTTTGTTTTATTCCATTTTTTTTTTTCTTTTGGTAAATATAAAAATTTAAAGAGTAGAAAAATCACGAAGAGAGACACAAATTCCACAAATACATGTGAAAACGTATGTATAGTGATGAAAATATAAGGAAAAAGGGAACGAGAACTTTATCCGCGAAATTACCTTTTATGCTTGGCCTACTTCGTGTTCCACGAGTGTGAGAAGGAACCAACGAGCCATGACTACTTTCGACTTTGTTCGAATATATGTCACATCGATGTTGAATAGAAAGAGAGAGAGAGAAATGGAAAAAGCCTTTTTCGATCATTTGGTATTTAACTCGCGACCCTTTTATTTTACTTTATACCTTTTTTTTTTCGTCATTTTCAATTCAACTGATAAACGTGGAATTTTTCGAAAAAATTGTAAAGTGGTCTCGATTTTTTAGTTGATCGTTTTCGATCAACCGATCTCCTCGAATATCACATTTTCAAAAACCTTTTTACGAATCTGACATTGAATCGGATTTCGATTAACAAAACTCCACTTAATCTCCTCGTTCAGCCTGACACTTTTCAATAATTGATGACAAGACCTCGATTTTCCAGCTCGTTGTTTTCCCTCGTTAAATTTCATATGGAATGTGAATTTTTAACTAACGTTTTGTGCCTCATTTAATCAGTTTTCAATGGACAAACGATTTAACTCAAATGCACGGTAACAATTGGGCGTGAAAATTGACGTCAAAGATTTTTGGTGAATTTTTTGAAAAAAAAAAAAGAAAATTGAAACGTATAATCATCTTCAAATCAACAACATTTCAGCTGGAATTGGAAAAAATTGAACGATAACAGAAAATACAAATATTAATTATTTTTTCGCATATTTTATCGAACAATAAGGCAATAAACTTGGTTTAAAAAAAAAAATTCAACTTGATCGATTTTCCAGAGATTTACAGTCATTGGACGAAAAAAATCATTTCTCACAAGTGGATAAGCAAAAAAAAATGTGAAAAAAACTTAAAAGTTTATTTCGATGGGTCTTACGACGCGTGAAATTGGGAGTAAAATAAAAAAAAATTGAAGGGTCAGTTCGAGTTTGAAGCGGTACAGAATTTACCTTTTTCTATGGTATTTCACATATATATTGGCAAAAAATCAGGATTATATCTGTATTCATCAACGTCAGCAAAATCGCTTCTGGATTTATCGGAAGCTCGTTCCCGCCGCTTTTGCCGAGAGATTAATAATTCAACGGCATTAATATTTATAGAAATTCACGGGAAAAATCGAAGCCCGACAGGCGAAAGGGTTCGCAAAGCGGATTTTTCGTTGGAGATATCGTAATGCAGCCTCGTTCGAGAAAAGAGATATCGAAACGGTTTCATGACCCCGAGCGAATTGAAAACATTTTTTTTTTCTTTCTTTTCCAGTATCAAACCAAATACGACGACGATGATTTTTTCTCATGTATCTTGTAGTGCAAATATTTAAATAAATTTATTTGGTGTGTAGAAAAAAAATTCGTACTGTGACGTTCTCGCATAAAACGTGAAATAATTTTTGTCAGCCTGAGGGCCATATTTTATTGTAATTTTTATTCCTCATTTCAATGTTGTACAATTCGAGATTTTTCGATCATAAACGTTTTTTTTTTTTTTTTTTTTTTTTTACTTCTTATATATACAGTACGAAATTTTTGTTTCCAATATTTGTATTTTTGCATAAAGTAAAAAAAAAAAGAAACAGTGAAAAAATCGGTTGGAAAAATATGAGAAGGGGTAAGAAAAAAAAGGGGTTAAGAAATAGGAGCTTTTACTTACGAGAAATGGGTAAGCGCATGAGGAGTTGACCCCGCGAAGCCACGGGTTGACTGACCCCCGCGCGACAACACTGCACTATCGATTTCTCGCCCACGTGGTTCGCTGCACCTTGGCACACCGAACCAGATTTCCACCCTCTATTTCTCTCTTCAACCCTTGCGTTGCTACCGTCTCTTTTCTCCTTCGTCACACGATCTCGTACACTCCAAACGCGCATATATATATATGTATATTTTTTTTATTAATTTATATACCACAGCACGTGATAAAAAAAAATTATCGACTCGTAAACGAGGCAAGAAAATGAGAGGATTTTTTTTTAAGGTTTAAATCAATTCAATTTTATTTTCGAAAGTTTTTCGGAAGTTTTTTGGCTCATTGAAGATTTCAATTTCTTTTTCTTTTTTTTTTTTTATTTCTTTTTTTAGAGAACGATACGCACGACCCGATGTCCCGTTACCGAATGGTTTGAACCACACGGGGCTCTCTCCACTTGGAACAGAAGTGGGTATACCCATCGCTCAAGCCCTCGGCGCATACGCCTCTCACACCCACCCTCCTTTTTCCACTCTTGCCAATTCTCCTCCACCGTTTTCAACCCCCTCGCCATTTCTCCCATTCTTTTAAGAGAGGAAGAATTGCCAAATTGTAGAATTTTACCAAAAAAAAAAACAGCGATTTTTTTCAACATAAAATATCGATGCAATGGCTGGAGAATCAATTTTTCAAAAAAGCTCAAGGCTCACGATGTGTCTTTGGATTCGCTGATTAATCGGTGAGTTATTATAATTATTAACTTTTCCCGAAACTAAAGTTTTTGAAGGCGTTCTTCTAAAAACTCAATTTTTCAAATATCCAAAAAATTTCTTCAGTTTTTTTAAGTTTTTTCACTTAAAAGAGATTGAAATGAAAATGATGAATTTGAAGAAAGTTTTCGATAAAAACTACGATGTCCAGAAAACCCACTTTTTTGGAAATCCCCGGCGAACCTTATGCAAAGTCAGTCCAATATTGCTGCCATTTTGAATTCAAAAAGTTTCTATTCGAAAAAGTACTTTTTGATCGTTCAAAATCTACGTTATTTCATTCCAAAGTTACAAAAGTTTTCACCTGCTCTTTTCTTCTTCAAAACGATTCTGAAATACTTGCATTCAAAGCCTTTTTACATGAATCTTCTCCCTTAAGGATTCCACTATTCTCTGGATGTTCTTTGAATTTTTAACTTGGGAGTTGTTAATTTTTTTTTAATTTTTTTTTTTTTTATCAGCTTTTGATAAGGAAGTGGCTTTTGGGTTTGACGTGAACGTGAATTTTCTCGTGAGCTGTCAAGTGCGTAAGAATAATGCGAAAAGAATAATAAAAAAGTTTGAAAATAATTTGAGGGTTCTATCAGAAAATAAGAATAATTTGAAAAATCGTCGTTTCTATAAAAACTATTCGTGTTATTTGCTGTCTCGTTACTTTTAAGTGATAATAATATTTAAAAAAAAAAAAAAAAATTTAATTGTATACGATATTTGTATGTCCAGTAAATTGATCGTTGTAAAACAGTTGTTTATTTCTCGAAACACGTACGTTTCACCCTCAAAGAAGTTGGTCGAAAAATATGAGGGCAATTGAGAGTTTCTGGGGCGAATAAAATGGGTTACGAGAAGAGGAGGAGAAAAATAAAAATATAGCGGGACATTTGTCAAGCGTTGCGAGTGAATTTTTATCAGAAACATGACAATATTATAGTCACACGTTTTTTCTTCTTTCATCCTTGATGAATGGACGTGAAGGTTCATTTTACAAAGCGGGAATTGACCCCTGATCGGATAACTATGAAAAGCAATATTTCGTCGTTTTTTTTGTCTCTTTTTGCTCGAAAATCGAGAGACGCTAGCTCGATTGATTGGTTGAACAATTGGGATGATGTCGAGGAGGCATGATTCGGAAACAGACCGTTACATTCATCGACAACACGATTGTGGATTCATTTTTATTGGTATGGACCGAAAAAGAAAAAAAGAAAAGAAAAAAAAACACGGACACAAAAAAATCGTTTTGTGAAAAAGATATATGGGTCCAATTTCCAACGACACTTCGCGATCAAAAGCACCTGGCGTATCGCTTCTCTGATCGATGGCAAAAAATGTCGGCCAACCTTTCAATCATCCCGTTTAATTTATTACGAAAAATTCTCGTTGAAAAAAGATTCATTCATTAAAAAAAAAAACCTGTTTCCCTCAAAAAGTGTCATGAGGGAACGTTTCGGCGTGAAATTTAAAAAATTCACACTCTCAAAAACATTTTGTTAAATTTTGACGAGATGAGATGATAAAAATCGAAAACTACGAATGAGGAGAAAAAAAAACACGAAAGAAAGTCAAAATACTTATTTTACAGGATTTTTTTGAGTGACTTTTAAGTCTTTGGTCAATCATCGGTAGGTCATTTTGCCCCCGATCAATTTTTCTAACCCTTAATAAGAAAAAAATAAAAAGAACTTACCAATGACAATCCGTGGAAATGCTCACTTTGTAAAGTTCTGAATCAAATTTTAAACCAATGAAATATGATTTTTTTCCGAATTATTACGATGCTCACATGATAAGCAATGTTTAAAATATACTTGAGATTTTTTTTATTTTTATTAATCACCGAAAAAAGAGCTGCTGGGCGAAGAAATAAAATTGCGGGTCAATTTGACCCAGTGTCAAAATGCAGTGGTCAAATAAACGTATTTCAACGAAGGGTTAAAAAGTTCAGAGTCAATAGGGATCGTTGACTCTAATAATTGTGTAATAAATATGGTCTTAATGAGAAAGAGGGAAAAGGAGCGAAATGGAGTTATTTTTGTTGGAGAATCTGGACGATAAGAGCGTGTTTCTGTCGGTGGGAACCCCTTGAGAATTTATGTGAAGAGTTTCACAACGAGTACTCGAGGGAGTTCACGAACTACCAAACGTAAACTTTTGCCCCGAGCGACTTTATGCCATTGTCGTTTGAAACGAGTGTGAGGCTTACGCGAGGGGATGCGACCTCGCACATTTTCATTCAGTTGTCCTTTCCGGCTACGAAAACTTGTTTACTTGCCACAGAGAGAATATGTACATAAAAACATGAAAAAATACACACATACATGAATAATATAATAAAAATACACATTTCGTTAGTGAGCAAACAATTACGAGCTTCTAATAGCAGAGCTTCACTTTTTTCACGTTCTTCGTCGGGCTCATCGAAATTTTGAGGTTAGGAAATCGGAATCGTGAAGAATTCTTTCGAAAAAATGATAAAATTAATGAATTTCGACGACGAAATCGTAAAAAAAAGCTTGCAACGTTCGTTGTCGTTTTGTTTTGATTTTTTTGTTGTTGTTTTTTTTTACGTATGACTTTTGAGATCTTTTATTTATCAGGTAAACATACAAAAGGAGTATGCAATACGAAGTATAATGAGGTCAGACATAATATCAACTAATTATTATTTTAACTCGGAATCGTCGTTGACGAGGCGCCGAAAATTTCGCTTCCACAATCCGTACGTTGAATTTTTAAAAAATTTCTGTGTTCTTTTATTCCTTTTTTTATGAGAAAAGACGCAACATTAAATAAAAAAGAGGGAGAGAGAAAAATGATAAATTCACAAGAGTGTCAAACGTCACTGACTGCTGCTCTGTTTTTCGAATCGCCCTTTTTCGTTAGTTTTGTAAAATCACTTTTTTCTTATTCTTTCTTTAAATATATTTAGATACAGTGAACCTTTTTCGTTGAATAAATATTCTTTAAAAACAATGATTATTTTAAAAATAAATCGAAGTGTCACTCTGTCAACCTTTTACGCTGATTTTTCTTTCTTCTCTACAAAACGTTATGAATTTTCTTTGTTTTTTTCGCTATTTTCACATTTCGTTCTCTCGTATAATCGATCGAACGAGTTTGTAGAATAACATTATAAGTGCATTAAGCTTTTTTGCTACATTTTAATGGTTATACGTAACGTTAATGATCGATTCGTCCTGACTAAATTCGTGTGAAAAAAAATGACGTTTATTTACGTGCAAAAAACCTAGATGGCGATGTTTGTTTCGATAAAATGCACGAATGAATTTTAGTTCCTCGTCGATTCAACGGACGATCGATTTCTTTGTTTTGTGCGATTGTTTTGTTCCTTTTTCTCTCTTTGAACACGCTGCACATTATTTTACAACGAATATTGCAAATTTTTCAGTAAAACTTCATCTTTTATTTTCTTATGACAATGATTTTATTTACAGCCAGCTGTATGATTCGAGAGCAGTTTAAAAAATGGTTAAACACTCGAAAGAAATGGTGCCATCAAAACATTAGAGAGAAAGAGAGAGAAAGAGAGAAAGATATAGATTCGTAATAATATGGAACCTGAATTGACATAAATAATTTCGTCGTTATAATTCGAGGAGCGTTTATATAAATAATATTGGCAGCAGCCATTGATTGCGAATGAAATATAAGGTCGTAAAAATATGCACCTATGGAAGTATTATTTGTTTGACCGAAAGTAAGCCTCAAACTATTCATTACAGCCACGTGTATTTTTCTTTGTCATTTATTTCATTTTCTAAACGATTTTCCTTATTTTCCTCAACAATTTTCTTGTTTTTTTTTTTTATTTTTTTTATTTTTTATTTCATTCTTTATTGGCTTTATTTTTTCATCGATTCATAGAAAAAGTATGCGTATAAGTACCTACAGTTATAGATGCGGTTTGCTCGAGCAAGATCGCCCACGATTTAATTTTCCCCTCAAGAGTGCTACGCGCTATCCTTCGATTCTACAATCAATTTCTCGCATTAGACTTATTTTTTGTTTGTTTTTGTTTTTTTCTTATTTTTTGTATTTTTATTCCATTTTCTTTTATTTTTATCTTTTTTTTTTTCGTTAAATATTTATACTTTTTTTTACTGTTTGACTCTCAAAGAGTCTCAACCACAAGAGAGGAATCTTTGTTATCGTCCCTCACTCTTTTTTTTCAAACGTTTACATTACATTTCGACAATAATGGATACGTCTCTAGGTAATTAGAAAAAGAAAGAAAAAAATAAAATATATTTCTAACGAAAACGCGAAATCATATTGAAAAGGCGCGTCTTTCGGAAGAAAAGAGCAGAAGGAAACTTTCACATTACTTTTCACTGTTCTGGACCCGAATGAAGAGACCTTGTCAGTGTAAAATTCAAAAATCTAGACTCTCATAAAACTCTTGTTATATTCAACAGTTTTTAAACCATTATTCTCGAACTTTTTGCCACATCACTTTTCAAGACGTTCCTGAAGAGGCTGTGAAAGCTTTTTTTCCAGTTTTTGAATTTCGTATTTTTTTAAACGAAAAATTGTTGAAAAAAGGCACAATTTGACTTTTTATTTTGAAACGAACACCATTCAGTGAATTTTCATTTAAAAAAAACATAAATCCTTCTCAGCCCCTTACAGTTTTTTATAATGATTAATAATCGTTTCGGATTTTTTTTTGTAAGACGATTTTTCGAAGAGCAGAAGAGAGCTCTGTCGAATGTTTTTTTTTTTTTTTTTTTGACACTATTTCGGAGTGATCGACAACGTTATAAAAAAATAAAAGTGAAACATTCCAAAAAATCTTCATCTATTAGATCATTCGTTTGAATAAAATTTACAAAAATCTGACTGGTTATCGAATTTCATTAATTGAGAAAAATAATTATGAAAAAAAAAAACTATTTTTACGATCGTTTCACTGAAAAGGTCTCTGAACAAATCATCACGAGAATAACCATTTTTTTCTCTGTTCTCTTTTTGTTTTCTTTTTGTTAAAGTCTCTATGACGCAAGACAGTCTTGGTCTTTTTTTAATTTATTTGCGCAGATCGTTAAATAATAAACTTTCATTATTAGCCAGAGATTGGCGCCTCTCCTTACTCCGAAAAACGTATTGAATTCTGTTGGTAAATATTATTGTTTTTCCTCGAAGTTCACCTGGTCTCATTTTTGTTGTTTTTCAAATTCGCTTCGAGCGAGTTCCATTCTCATTTTTCCAGGTTTGGAAAAGCAAAAATATCGTCGCTGTTTTTTTTTTTTTTTCTTCTCGAAAATCGTAACAATTTCTCGATTTTCCATACAATTTCGTAACTCATACAACGTGACAAAACAACTGATATGCAATTTTTTTTATTTATCGACACACCCCGAATCACAGAAACAACGATTCATTGTTTCCCCGAATTTTTTTCTTTCTCGACCAAAAAAAAAACGACGCGAATTCCTTTTTTTTTTCGAGAACACCATGGTTTATCATCGAATGTGTTTTTTTTCCCTTTTTGGGAGATTTCCTCCAGCTTTCCCTAAGGGTCAAAACGAACTCAGCAAAAAAAAGGATCGAATTCGATCCGCTATGACAATAAGTTTGCTCCTTGTTTTCTAGAATTTCGAAAAAATCCACTGGGTTTTTATTTCGAAAAGCGGGCAGTGTAAAAGGGCGATTTTTAGCTTAAAAAATAAATTCTCCTCGTTCCTGTGCCAAATTGAGGAAAAAATGAAGACAACTTGTTGCGAAACCTCTTTTGGCACAAATTTTTTTAGCCTCAGAGCAACAACGTCCATAAGTTTGAACGAAAATTTCTCGAATTCCTCATTTTTTAAAACTTTTAACCATTTTTTTATTCTTCAAAATAAAGAGAGACGCGATCTCCGCTACCGATTCACATTATTTGACTTCTTAAATCGCTATTACTCTTCTACGAGTGTATTCAAACGTTATCTGAGAGTAAAGAAATAAGTGACGATACTTTCTCGACGATTATGCGTCAAGATTAAATAGTAATATGCATACATACATTAGGATTATTTCCCTTGTGTTTTGTATACTCCGGATATGTACATACGAGGGGTGAGTTTGATGAGAAAGAAAAAAAAATAATAAAAAAAACGAAAAAAAATAGTAATAAGTGATAAAATGACGATGAATTTTGAAATTGATCATAGATCGTGATCGAGCGATACGAAAACAACGAAAAATCGTTAAAATGTACGTACGAACGTTGCAAAATATTGAAAAGGCCAAAAAAAAAAGGTAAATAAAAACGATTTATGAAAGAAAAAAAAGAGAAAAAATGAAATTTGCATCGTGGCTACGCGGTGTGTGATATTACATACTTAACAATTATAATAACCTAAGTGTTATCATGGTCATTGTCCATTACTATCTAAGCGTTATTTAATATTCGTTCATTTTTTTGTTTGTTTCTTTAAATTACTCTTATATTTTATGGTTTTTTTGTTGTTGATGTTGTTGTGAGTTTTTTTTTAAATTCTATCCGGGCCACGAAAAATGATCGCCAGGAAGTATCGCGAGGCTTTATGTTGTTTTTGTATTTTCGAATCACAGCGACGAAGTATTATTTTGTTGTTGATTTATCTCCGTTTTAAAATCCTGATGATTCGTAGAGGAACGAATCCGAGGAGCGTTTTCATTCGCAAGCCACAAACAAAGCCGCGTCGGTTGTGCAGAGATTACCTTTCACCGTAAACTCCACTGGTCGTTAATGCCTCTTTTGTTTTCGTCTCGAGGGGATATTACAGACCCGAAAATGTGAGCCGTCTCTCGTTCTTTTCGTATTTTTATTCCTTTTTTTTTTGTTTTTTGTTATTTTTTTTTCTTTCTTTCTTCGCCTTCTAACGTTTATCCTTTTTTTGTAGTTTTTATTATTTTTATTTTCTTTTCTTAGTGTGTTTTGTTGTTTTGTTCGTCCTCTTTCCTCTTTTTTTCAACAATCCCATGTGTTTTAAGGATAAAGAGAGAGAGAAAGAGAGCAGCACTCTACGTGTCACAAATTTAGCAAACGCAGACTGTTTACCAAGGTCACGCTGCCGTGTAAAGTGTCACACTCGCGATATGCTGATTCGCCATTACTTCTACTATCGCATCCCGTATACCGTAACAGAAAGTACAACCAAATGGATTTGTCGTGTTGGTCGATGACGCCCGATTCAATACCACCGGACGTGCGCTCGCTCTCAACTGCTCGCTTACTTTATCCCATTTTGTGTAGGCAGTGATCTGAAAAATATATATACATATTGTACTCAATTATTTTTATCTTTTCATGCATTTATATCTTTTGTTTTTGACGAAAAGTCGATTTTTTTTTGCATTTTTAAGACGCAGTAATTTATTTTTCTCGAAATGTTCATGAAAAAAATAATAATTGAATTTTGAGTGACGATTATTTCATGCACTTTTTTTCATGAATTATTAATATTTTAATAATGAGCTACGAAATTGTGAATAATTTTGCATAATAACGTAATTTTTCATAAAACTTTGCTTTAAAATATAAACATTTGAAAAAAAGTAAACAATCGTGAGTAATACTTGCAGAGTGATAAGAAACTGATTTTTTTTTGGTTTCTTACCGTAATGGGAGACGGACTAACGTCAATTAACTTTCCTGATTCAACCGAGCTACTCTCGGGTGGTAAGGTAAGCGTGAATTCACAACGGTGATACATATTAAAATTATAATGCCCCGGATAATTGGTGTGAAGAACGAATTTTTTAACGCATTGAGTTTTTGCGTCGAATAGAACATCCTGTAAGAAATAAAATAATATTTGTTTCAGTAATTTAGTTGATTTTTTCTTTCTTTGTAACAAGAATCCCGTTGATCGATAATAATCCTGATTTTTTATGATTTTTTCACTCACCAGTCCTAGTGTAAAGTAATTGTAGAAGAAATCCGAGCGTTTTGTCTTGTCTCGCTTGTGGGCGTGAGGGCTGTGAATTCTCATTTTGTCCTCCGCTTTGAAAAAAACGCGGGAAGGTGCTCCGAGAGCACTCAAAACGTCCTCGCACGTGTCACCGAACCATACCTGCAATAAATATTCAATTTTTATTGATAAAACAGAAAAAAAACGTTGACTGAGTCATAGAATTTCAATTTTGCAATTATTTTGTTTTTTTTCTTTCTTTTTTACAGAATTTACTGAATTTCCTTTTTCTCATCGTATTGACTACGGATTCATCTTCTGAATATTACCTCTTTGGTGAGACAGAGCTTCTTTGGCTCAAGAAGAACTCTCGTTACTGAACTACCTTCCGTAAAGAGATGCAATCTGAGACCCCGAGTGCGTGCTTTATCTCTGACGACTTCAGCTTTCTCGAGATACAAATTATTGTGGTAGCAGGTCTGCAGGAATAAAAAAAAATCATAAAATTTACTCTTATATTCTGTGTTTGTTAAATTTCAATACATTTGAGCCATTGCCACTAATCAAATAAAGTTGCAATTCGGTCAATTTGTTTAAAATTTATGTTTTTCTTATTTCACGAAAATCATTTCGAAATAAAAGAAAAAAAAAATTGCTTTTTTTATACCGGAGATAAGTTTGAACCAGAATTGAACAAAATATGCAGAAATATTTGATGAAATAAAAAAATTACCAGCGGTAAAGGAGGTGGCGGAGCTTTGAGACTGTGTTCTTCGCTGCCGACAGCTCCGGCTGCCATGCTACCAACGTAAATGGCAGTTTTTGCAACTAAAGGTGATGTTCCGTTGGGAAATTGCAACGAACCCAATCCGTGAGCATAACCTGGTTGGAACTTTGAGTCAATTGGGAAATAAAACGACAAGCCTCTGAAGTTGAGCACAAATACCTGGTAAAAAAGTAAATAAATGTTAGGGAAAAATCAGTTTGACGATAAATTATGTTGGCTAATGCGTAATTATTATTTTTTTCACTATTTAACAGTATAAATATGCAAATCACAATTATTTTTTCGTTGAATTATTCTTCCATCGTTGTTATTCGATTGCAAATGAAAATTTAGCGGTCGATTGAATGTTTGGAATAAAAATTATTATGTTCTTTACTTGTTTATCGCTGTCGTAAACACCAGGATGAGTAGCGCCAAAGGAGTGTTCAATTTGTTCGATAGAAGGCAAAACTTCGGGCGAATTGAACGGCAATCCGCAATATTTTAATTTGACCAATTTCATATTGTATATTTCAATTATTTTTAGCCTCTGTACTACAGGATCGAATATAAGTCGTACTCCGTCGTGAGGTAAATTTATCACCAGGTCTACTTCTAAAGGATTCTGAAAAAATTGAAAAAACCGAGATGAAAACCAAAATTTTCAACAATGTTGTTGGAAATGTCAGTTTTTCGCATAATCTGTTGATTCACTCACAGTATCGCTATATAGAACTTGTACTCCTCTTATAATGCCAACTTGAGACTGTATTATGGATACAGATTGAGAAAAATGCATTCCTGAAATAGAAAAACAAAAATATGTCAAAATTGGTTAGAGTGATAGGAGAAAAATTTTTTTTTTAGGAGCTCAACAAAACGTTCCAAAACGATTGAAAATATAAAATGATTTGATTAAAAAGCACCGATAAATGAATATACGAAAACAATGCAATGACCCAGAATGCAATAATTTCTTCGAACGGAATAAAACGTTAGATTAGAACATTTTTTTTCGATCAACGTAAAAGAAGAAAAAAAAAAGAAAAACGTCTAAATTTTCGTAATTACATAATACGATGATGAAAAAGGAACAGACTCTCATTGTTTACAAGAGCGATAGTGAATGAGAAAATATATGAAGGAAAAACTATTTGGAATTAGTGTTGAAAGGATAGTAGATCGTACAAAGAATTTCGTTTTTCCAACAATAACAATAGACCGAAGCGTCGAACAAAAGACAATTCATTTTGTTGGGAGTCTAAAAAATATAGGGGAAGAAAAAAGAGAATAGGAATTGACGAAAAAAAAGGAAATTAGGGGCAGGAAAATGGATGGTTAATAAAATAGAAGTTTAAGTGTGAGATGTTGAGGATTTCATCACTTGCCTAAAATAAATTCCCACTGCTCACAACCGATGGACCTTTCGGGCACCACTTCGAGCTCCAGCATTCTACGTTGTATTTGTATAGCCTAAACGCACACTTTTGTATCTTTCTCTCTTTTTCTCTCTCTCTCTCACTCTCCTTCTCTCTTTCTTTCTCTCTTTTTCTCGCACTCTCTCACTCTAACCGTCAGATTATAAACAACACAACAACGGCGAAAAAACAATGAAAACTTGACACGTTTATTCACGTTTCAATAATTAATTAAGTTATTTGTATATATCGTTTGATTATTTTTATTTTCACGAGTACTGCGTTGTTTCTTTGTCTCTGCGACGTACACAGGGGAGAACGCAGCGCTCAGTGAACGGCCATATTGCCTTTTCTGCCAGTCAAAAGCTAACGCACACTTACCACCGCCGCGGCTGGCGAACTGTCATCGAACAGCTGATGCACTCCTAACCCCACCAACCAATTTTTCCTCCTCCCGTTTCTCTCTTGCTCACGATCACGATCGCCCACACACTAACACACGGAAAGACAATATTCTAGAGAGACGTTCGTTTTATTCTTCATTCGCTGCACGAGCCACAGGGTCGCAGCAACAACAACGCAGTGCCCTTCTTTTTTTTTTTTTTTTTAATTTACATCATTCATTATAATAACGAATCGACTCATCGGTCGAAACTTTTCATTTGTAATAAACATGGACGAACAAGGTCTTTCTGGAAAGTCGAGTGTTTCCAACATTTGTACTTGACGTTAACGAAAGTGTTACACGCTTCAAACGCGAAACCTTTTTTTCTATAAACTACGTCGAGTTACGATGTCTATGTTATTTTTTTTTTTTTTAATCATGACATCATCGTTCGCGGACCTTTGAAAATGGGAAAAAAAATCTGTCACATCAAATCCAAGTACCAGTTTGAGTCATTTCAACAGACATGTACCATTTTTTTTATTGCAAAAAATTTGAAGCAAACGAGAGCGTAAAAGCCCCTCCTTATTTTTTTCACGAGCAGGAACTCAGGCATAGAAGTGTGTACTGTGTAATAAAATATGCAAGGAGGAAATAAAATGTACAACGCTAAGATGAATTTGAACGTCACACCAACATATTTACATGAATTATATAGATATATATATATAATATATTCATATACATAGATGTAGGGAAAAAAAATAGTGTTCGAGAGGAAACAAAAATGTATTTCAATATATCATTCGAGCACACATCAGAGAGCTAGTATATGAATATATTTTATACATATTGTTGGTATAAATGCCTCCGGGGTGGGTGTTAATAATAATCAAGTGTCTTGTGTTATCGAACCCCCCTTGAATGTTGTTAGGGAAAAAGAGAGGGAAAAAAGAATACTTTTATAATTAACGATGGGCCTTTGTTGCCCTGGGATGTTGAAGTGGCGCGACGAAAGTTGCATCGTGGCGCCATCTTTTGGTTTTTTTTACTAAGCTTTTTCCCAGTGATCGGGTGAGGCTTAGTTCCCGTTTGAACCGCGATGGCGCTCGTCAACAACCACGTGCTCTACATTATCGCCATGAGAGAGATGGCCGCGTCGTATGTTTTCAGAAATTAATAGAACACCTCAAGCAAGTTGGTGTTTCTGACGATAGGTCAATGCATTCTTTATAACGAATTGGACGATTTCAATGACAGTTTTATTTATTTTATTTTACTGAAACGAAGTGATTTAAACAAGTCCTTAAATATAATGAAATTTCAGTTGATTTTAAACATATACTCAAAAATCATCAATTTTAACGAGAAAAAAAATCTTCAATGTGAAGCTGATGCAATGTTTTTTACTGATATTTTCCCCTGGTTGAGGATAACGAACGAAAACAACATAGCAGACGCTCGTGACGTTTTGAATGTTCGAGCAACTGTTGGGCTTGTTGACTCTCGTGACGTATTTGGGGGGCTCGACCGCGTCTCACATACAACTTGATAAATAAGTAACGGGATAGCGTCGCTCGTTCAGCTTCAAAACAGGCTTCTCGTTCGTCCAAGCCTCGTTTCTACAAACTCGATTAATACACGAATTAAATTCACGGTGAGGATACAATTTATACACGAAACATTTTTTTTTTTTTAGCTAATCAGCAGATACATCTTTTTTTTATTACACGATCCGAGAATTTTTCCATTTCGTCGGTTTCTCGCTGATTATCAACAAGTCCGAAATTTCATCATTCCTTCAGCTTTGATTATTATTTACCAGCCAATAAAAATAACTCAATATTATTCTCATAATTTATCGATCAAATTTATCGCCAAATTCCTCATTCGCTGGACGCAAGAAAAGTCAATAATGTTCAACGATTCATTATCGTTATAAAATACTTTTCGAATTCATTTCCAACGACGATACTTCGATCGTAGTCCTTCAGTAAATTTGACATAAATTCATTATTTTTATTACAATAATTTCGATACACTTACAGAAGTCTATTCTCTGGTTAACTATTTTTTTTCAATCTTACTTTTTATATTTTATAGGAAAATAAAAACATCGAAAGTTTCGATAAATGACGAAGTCTAGGGTTAAATAAATAATCTCCTCGCCTATATCTCGTCAGAATTCTTCATGTTTTTTCGACAAATTTCATTATATGTTCCTCTATAAATGAGAAAAAAAGAAATAAATAAAATCTGTACAAAAGTTTCCAAGTTATTTAGTGAAATGTGAATTTTTTTTTAACTGCTCCCCATTAGAACGTGAGTGAAAACTGTGCATAATTTGTGTTTGTCATTTTCCGGATATCGGACGATGAATTATTTTGAAATTCTTCACGCAGTTTCGCAACGTTGCCCTTGACCTTAAATCTTAAAATCCTTGTCCTTAAATTTCTTTAAAATTTAAGAGACAAACGCTCGAACGAGATTGCAATTTGAACTAATTCTCATAAATGATTTTGGAACTGACTGTAAAACATTTTCTATCGATAATTCCAAGTTATTGCAAAAGACAGTAAATAACACGAGCTCAATACGGTTGGTCAATATTTTATAATAATTTTGCTATATATATCGACCATATAAGAAATTATCGTTAAATATATGTCTACATATAGATATAATAAATAATTATAAGAATCACCCCCAGCGACGATTCTCCAGGCTGTTGTTACAAAATCAAAAATATATCACGCCAACCTTTGAACTCCCACTCTTGGTAATCTCGTTGTTTGAAAACGCGTCGCTCGATATCTTCTCTGCGGATTTCCACTAAGATTTCGTAATTTAATATACAAATACCAAGACGATAAATATTTACGTAAATTATTGCTACATTCTGACCCCTGGGGGTTTGTCAAAAATCATAACATCGTTTCCAATATGTACCAATGTATTGTTTTTGCGCGAAAAAGTGAATTATTCAAATTTGACAATTATCCTGTGTTACAGCCTCGCGAAACTCCACATTCGATTTTCTCGTTTTGTTTTTTTTTTTTTACATTTATTTTTGTTCAAAAATTATTTCGATTTATTTTTCTTATTTTTATAATGAACATAACACGGTATTAAGACATGCAAAAAACCTATCGTCAATGTTGATAATTATCAGAAATTATGTCTTCTAAACTGGCACACTTTCATTGGGGGCGTTTTTGACCTGCTCGCTGTTAAATGCTCGTTAAGTATTCTAAAAGTTCTGGTAACCAGTTAAAACTGGATCGTTTGTGATTTTAATGCCAGGTGCATGTGTTGCAGAAAACACATTACTTATCGAATCGATGTAAAACATTATATATGCACTTTTGTAGGCTGGCAGACCGATACAATCGTTATTGACGTTGGGAAATGTGTTTGGATATAAATATACGCATATATGCACAGAAATGCGTGGTTTCATGGTTGAGTAACACCTGAACCTTTTTTTTATCGAGTAGGTTGCGTTGCAGGCGTGCAAAGTCTCTGTCGACAATATTTTCTATGACAAAGAAAACAGGAAACTAATTTTACAATGAAATTGACGATTTTTTATCATTCGTTTGTAAAATAACATTTTTGAACCATTTTTTTGGGGATATTTGTTTATTTAAATGATTTCTGTGGACTACAGATTGAGTTAAAAAGAAAATTTGGATAAAATCATTATTTTGTTTTAATGAAACTTCGTTGCCTTTATTCAATGATTTGTTGATGAATAAATGACTGAATTTCCGAGACAAAACTTCGGACAAAACACACTGGAAACAAAGTCTGAATCAATCAATGACCAAACAGAGAATTTTCCATCGTAATAACGCCAGAGGAAAGGGAACAGGGGGAGTGTATCTTTCTTCTTTTGTTTTGTAATTGTCTTTAAACCTCTATTGACTGAGACGAAAAAAAGATCGAAAAGATTTATCTGTCCAAGGGTGCAAGAGGGTATCCTCGTCTTCGGCAATTTAATGAGAGAATATATCATCTGGAGTTGCGACCCCCGGTCATGATCTCCTCAAGAGGAAAAAAGAGACTTGGTTTTGAATTATCTCGAGAAGAAGAGTGAGAAGAAGAATATTTGTTGACAATAATCTATAATTCGTAAACAGACAAAAATTCATCAATGCACAACTTTTTTTCTCGATGAAAATTTTGATCGAAACATTATTTTGGAATAAAGTTGAAAATACATTTTGTTTCAATCGTCAAATTTGTACTCAGAAGTGATGAAAACAAAAAAATTAATCGCGTTGACAAATTTCGAAATATTTCAACATTAAATGAAAAAAAAAAAAAAAAAAAATGAACTTCGATTACATTATCAATTTGCAAAGTATTTTATTAGTTTCGATGATTTTCTCATCGAATGAGAGGCTTCGATCCCTTGCACAAATTGGGTCAAATGTTCAGCGTGTACAAAGAATCGAGTTATTGGATTTATGCTCTCCAAATCAGAGTTCTAGGTCGTTGGTCAGTATTGAAATTTATCGAGTCATTCGCCAGACAGATTTATCAAAGCGAACGAGAACAGTAAAAAAAAAAAATGTTGCATTTTTTTCCTAATCTTTGGAGTTCTGGACGTGGAAAACAGAAGAAATTAAAATTAACAGCTTGAAAGAAAAAAAAAACAAAAAACACATTCAAACAACATCTGCATGGACCCCTCATGGGTACTCGTAATTCGTCAAGAAAATTGATTAAAATACGAATTAACACTAATAGAAACTTTTAGTAATTGTTCACAGTGCTGGTCACATAATCACGAGTCCCACAAGTGTTTTAATCAGTGATAATAAGTAATAACTTATCTAGTGCTTATAATCACTTTTGGAAACTGATAAAGAGGAGTCAGTGGACAAATAATACTGAAATCTTTTATTTTACTTAATTTTAGTACTTTTGGTACCCTTTTCACTGTTGATTAGTGATCACTTCGCTGACGTACGATCACAAATGAAAAAAAGTTTTAATTATAGAAAAAACTGTTAAAATATTAATAAATATTCACTTATAATGCCTGACATTTTAGAAATATTTTGTTATTTTGATTTATCGATAATATCACAACTTGAAAACAAGTTCAGCAGCAATAAGATTGTAAAAAAAAAACAACTAAACGTCGTCATTTTGACATTTCGGTCACAAATTATTTTTAATAGATAATAAAAAATATAAAAAAACACATTTTTGTACATAAAAAACGTTAGGAATTAAAGATAAACCTGAAATAATGAAATTCGACTGTTAAATTATTAATATAAATGAATGAAAATTAAAATATTGAAAGGCGTAACCGGTCTTTGACGTAAACACATCGATAACTCGTTTAATCAGCTGGGATCGGGCCTCCAAAAACGTCGGAATTCTTTAGGAGCTAAAAATATCGTTCAATCATCAACTGGTAAATTTTGGTTCGTAAGGAAAAAAAAGCGGAAGGTTCTCTAACTAAAAGAGAAACATGACAAATTGCCTCATTTTTATCATCAGTGAAATACTACGTTAGAAAAGAACAAACATTGATAACGAAAATAATGATAATAAAATTAATTAAAATATAAAAACAAGCTTTAAAGAACCGAATAGAAGTCTCGAAGTTATCGGGTCCAGACTCCATCAGACATCTACTTGGACTCTGAACTATACGATCACTGACAAACGCTTCAGATTACATTATTCGAGGAACCAAAGAACGTTTAATCATTTATCCGCGTGTAGAATCATTACGGCATCGTTAGATTTTGATTAAAAAAAAAAAAAACGTTTTTCCTTCGACTTTGAGGAAAAAAAACATTTTTTCTTCGACTTTGAGGAAAAAAAATCGAGGAAAAAATAAGTCTCGACTGGGTCAATTTCACTTAATCAGAATTTTATTTTTTCTGAGTAATTTGTCTTCTCAACTGATTCAAAATAATAGCATAGAATTAAGAAAAAAGACGATCAAAAACTAGTCGAAAAAAAAGACGTGATCGAAATATTTGATATGAGGAATAAAAAAGGAAAATAAAAAAACAAAATTCAGGAACAATAAAATGAGGGATTTGTGAACGATTGTTGAGGGGAAAATCGAGTGCTGGGTCGACAACAGAGTTTCTTCAAACATCCAGTCCAACAAAAATCGATATATTTATTTCCTTACGATCACGATCGATGACGAATAGCCAAGATTCGGATATGGAGTGTCCCACACAACGGAGCTCTGGATGGAGTGAGAAATGAAAGTATATAAATGTATGAAAAGACACATAGACAAGGATAAAAGATAAACAAAGTTGTCGGTGAGTATGTTGCAAAGAGTTTCTGCACTAACACAATTAAACAGAGCGATCTGAGCGTTGATTGATTGTGACGATCTTAAAGTTCCATTAATTAAGACTGTCGCGATAAATAATCAGCTGAAAAAAAAAAAAAATCAAGAGCGAGATACAAGAAAGTATAAAGTACAAAAGTGTTCGAGTCAAACGAATGAACGTTGGTCTTTCCGAGTAGAATTGAAAATAAATTGGAGGGGAATATATTTTGAAAAATGAAGCGTCTGCGGGTCTATAAAATCTTGTTTCAGGTCCCAAATACTTTCTGTTCCAACTGAACAGCCGCAGTGACAAATTCTCCCAACCAAATGGAGTAAAAAAAGGAAAGGAAAAAAAAACAAATCAAAGTTCAGTTACAAACGATAATAAAACGTTAGAACTCGTTGACCCGGACGCTTTCGATCTTTCGAACGAAGCACCAATAGAGTTTCATTTATTGTTCGAATACAGTCAATATTTTAAAATTCCTTAGATTACAGGATCTCGTCCGAAATCTTAAGCCTACATTCTCAAAACCTTGTGAACTTTTCGTATCGAGATAATTTTATGGATTAGACTCACAGAGATTCTAATATTTTTTTTTACAATCGTAATCGAAAAAAAGAAAACTACGATGGAAGATGATGTCTCGATGACGTATTTGACAGGTGGCAAAAGCAAATCTTGTTTTCTGCCATTAGCCGACGATGCAAATCTTAGAGCAAGTTTTATACGAGTCTCTCCACGGGTCCTGCTTCGCTGCATTTCGTAGCAACGTGTAAATATGTGGAGCGAGAAAAACTGTAAACCTACGACGTATAGAAGCACACAGAATCTTGTTCACGAGAGTGTGTAGTCATAGACACTGAAAGTTCTTATAATAAAATGAAGTTTTCTCTCAAATTCTAATTGCCACTAATTGCGAATTTTTTTTCTCAATCATTTTTTATTTTACAGTGAAATAAAATTGATGTAAAGATCAATAAAATGTTGTATTACATGAAAAATTTATATTCGAAATAAATAAGTCTGAAATATTTAACAAAAGATGATAATTGGACAGGAAAATTGTGAAATATTTCGAAATAAAAAGAAAATTTTGTGTTTTTAAAATTTCAAGAGTTTTGTGCATCGTTTTTTTCTTTCCTATGATTTTGCAAGGGTCTGAATGTTTTTGCGGATCTCCAAAGAACTAAAAAAATCTCACAATTCTCGAAAGAGACAAATCCGCGTAAACGAAATACCTTAAAATTCGATATTACAATAATTCCCCTAACTCGAAGGTATAATTATATGGACACCCTGTATAAAAGGGAATGCGTTTGAATGCAGTCTCTGCACGAGAGCAGGAGCCGTGTCGATCGCAAAAATAGAAGATGACGAGGGGGGCCAACCGGACAGCTTTGGGTATAAAACGGCGATGCGAATGGTTGCCCGGTGTAAAAGGCACCCGAAGAGTGTCTTGTGTATCGTTGTATCGTTTGAAAAGGATAGTGCTATTTGATTTAATTGTGTTTTAAGGAGCGAGAGAGAATATGGAGTATTTAACTGAAGAGCTCGAGCTCTTACGCACATAAAATAATCAGTGGTTTGTGTTTCGTATCATTGGGAGTACGTGACGAGCCTCCACTCGCTCGAAACTTCCATCTCTCTTTCTCTTGGGCCCCTTTCTCCGCTTGTGAAGAAAAAAAACATCGATATAAGCTCGGTGTATGTCATCTGGAGAGACTAGTACGAGCGGCGAGTCCGCATACAGTCGAATATCACTCGCATTAATCAACTTTCGGGCAACAAACGACTGGCGGAACATCAACAGGGAAAATAAGACGCGAAAAAAATTAAAAAAGAAAAAGAAAAAAGAACTTACGAAGTTTGAATCGAAAGAAAATAAAGAAAAGGCACGAGCTTTAATAAATCATCGGTTTTGTTAAATTCTACGTACATTACATCAGCTGTATCTCTCACCGGTTCTGTCACAAGGAATGTCACGCTTTGCTCAAACGACAACCAAGTAAAGTTCACCCGTCAGCTGTACACACCATTATCTCACATATATTTTCTCTCCATCTTTCTCCCTCCCTATTCCTTACTCACCATCTGTATATCTCATTGGGTTCCTTCTCAGGGATCTGTTGTCATAGATCTTTAACAACTCCGATATCCCCACTCTCTCATCTCCGGGTCCGGAAGTCTATCAAATAAACAACGACCAATCGCCTCTTCGAAATACGAGGGGCTCGATCTTCCATCACCAATTCCAACCACGTTTTTCTTTTTTATTTCCCACGTCGAACCGAGTTTTGCTATATAAAGGAACGACCAACCACCACCGAACCAAGATGCCAACGATTAGGTGGATCGTTACCAGACGAGCTACACATTTCAATACAATCCACAATCGTATCAACGAACCAAGAAAATTTTCCAGTTTTGTCATACGCTCTAATATTCATGAAACTCATGTTAAATGTGGTTATAAAATTTCGAGAATCTCGCAAAATCTAAGTCTTCGCGATACCAACAAACCGATCTTCGCTTCGTATTCCATTTTATCTAATTCACGGGACAACACCAGAAACAACAACATGCCGCAGTGTATCGGAAAACTTTATCCACAGTGAGTATTTCATATGAAATTCTATACGTTTCTGCTTTTCTTTCCATTTCGTTTCGTTATTTTGTGTGATTTAGCCACACAAGGGTCTGTGTGACCCAGAGCTCACTCGCCCATACATCCCAGAGGAATTTATCAATCTCAACATGTTTTTTCAAATCAGTACGTCGCATCCTGCCAAAGAATATATCTTTCTGATTATCATTGACATTCAAGAGAGTTTACGAGATAAAAAATGTAAAAAAACGACAATTTTATTTTTTTTTTATATGAAGGAAAGTCTTGTTATTGTGAATCTGATGGTTTAATTCTTTGAAACGAAACGTCATTTAAAATCATTTCACACGAATATAACTTTCCCTCTCGTCGCGATCTTGGACAACTTTTGCCTGACGTTCGAAGTTAATTCTATGGAAAATCCCCACTGTACGTTCTCAGAGTGTTTCGAACAGGGGATTGTAAACTTGGGAAAAATGCTGGTCTTGTAGATTTATTTATTGTTTATTAAAAATATTTTTTCAGCATTTTACTAAATGACCACAAATTTCGAAGCATGTTTTTACAATTAAATTAATCAGCGAGTGAGAAATTTTTGTTATTGTGGATACATCATTTGCGTGTTCTTTTGTTTTTTCAGGGTCTCGAACCTGCTGGCGACACACGCAGCCAAAAGCCCGCACTCTGATTATGACAGCAATGATCATATCGGCGAAATTCCTATTATCAGTAAAATCGCAACTCCGTTGGCTCCTAAAGTTCGGGCTTATATCGAACATTGCGTTCGTCTGTGCAGACCGGATGTCGTTTATATCTGCGATGGCAGCGAAGCCGAAAACGAATCGATGGTTAAACTTCTCGAGAAAAAAGGCACCGTCGAACCTTTACCGAAATATGAAAATTGGTGAGTGATCTTTTTTTTTTTTTTTTTTTAATAACTTTCAATGTATACAAATATGTGCAAAAAAGAGTTGATGAACTTTCTACAGATTATTTATACAATTGTGTCGGATGTTGTAAAAAAAAAAGAAAAAAAAATTTACGAGATTACACCGAGTCGTTTAAATGTTCTTACAATTCGAATTTTAGAGTTTTAACAATTTTAAGATGCATTAAAATGAGTAAAAGGCATTTAATTTTTTTTTTTTTTTAATTAAGAATAAAAAATATTCTTTATTATAGTTGAATTGAGTTGGATGAAAATCGAAGAATTTACATAAAAATCTCTAAAAAATGAAAAAAATTAATCGTCAATAACAATTAAACAGTAAAACTGCCTTGTGTCTCTTTTTTTTTTTCACTGAAGGCTTTCCATAGCGAAATATCATCAATTGCTCTTCCTGATAAAAATGATAAGTGATTATTTCAATGAATTTTAATATTACAGCTGGTTAGCTAGAACGAATCCGGCAGATGTGGCTCGAGTGGAAAGTCGTACGTTCATCAGTACTGAAAATAAAAATGAAACGATACCAACACCTCGGGAGGGTGTGAAGGGGACGTTGGGAAATTGGATATCACCGAATGACATGGACTCTGCAATTCTCGAAAGATTTCCTGGTTGTATGACAGGTACGATCAACTTTGCAGTTCTTCAACAATCGTTTTGCAAACAAATGAATTTTGAAAAATTTTTTAAATGTTTTTCTCATTTAATTAAAGATGAATGTTTAATTTATCTGAGAAATGATGAATTTTGAATTCTAGGGCGAACGATGTACGTCATACCATTCAGTATGGGACCAGTTGGTTCTCCACTCTCGAAGATCGGTATCGAGATCACGGATTCGGCATACGTCGTATGTTCAATGAGAATAATGACTCGAATGGGTAAAAAAGTATTGGAAACTCTGGGAACAGGAGATTTCGTTAAATGTCTTCATTCGGTTGGGTTACCGGCTCAGAATTCCAAGGTCACCGTTAATTCTTCGTGGCCTTGTGATCCCGAGAGAACAATCATACTTCATAAGCCCGCGAAAAATGAGATCGTATCTTACGGCAGTGGTTACGGAGGTAATTCACTGCTTGGTAAAAAATGTTTTGCATTGAGAATCGGTTCGACTATCGCACGCAAAGAGGGTTGGCTGGCCGAGCACATGTTGGTAAGTTTAAAATTCACCAAAAAAACGTAATTTTTAATTAAATCATAAATTTCTGTGTATTTTTTTTTTTTATTTTTATTTTTTTTTATTAATTTTTTGCACTTTTCTTCTGCTCCAAAAAGATTTTGGGAATCACAAATCCCCGAGGCAAAAAACGTTACATCGCAGCCGCATTTCCAAGCGCCTGTGGCAAAACAAATCTCGCGATGATGCAGCCCACGCTTCCGGGCTACAAAGTCGAATGTGTTGGCGATGACATTGCTTGGATGAGATTCGACAAAAATGGCAAACTTCGGGCAATTAATCCGGAAAATGGATTCTTTGGTGTGGCACCTGGCACAGGAACAGCCACTAATCCTAATGCCATGAAAACTGTATTTAAAAATACACTTTTTACTAACGTCGCAGCAACCAGTGACGGTGGCGTGTTCTGGGAGGGCATGGAGAACGAAATTGACTCGAATGTGCAGGTGAGTTCAATCTTTCAAACTAACGATGCATTTCAATGACATTTTTACTGAATAATTTAGCCTGAAATTCATTGGAACGAAGCAAAAATATGAAATCCTTCAAATTAACAGTAAATATTAACAAATAGTAAAAAATTGAGAGCTCAATGGACTCAGAGGACTCGAACGAAACGATTTTTCAATTCGAGAAACACGTTTTTAATTTTGTCAGGGTTCCCACAGCTGTTTTAATTCTTCTTTCAAAGATTCCAGCGATTAAAAAACTATGAATTCTGCTACGAAAATTGATCAGAACGTTCATGAGAGTCAAAATCTTTTTTGTCTTCATTTCTACACTGAAAAGACTCCGCAATTATTTTGCAAAGTAACTAAAACATAAAAAATGATGATTTATCTATATTTTGGTTTCTTAGATAACGGATTGGTTGGGAAATAAATGGAGCCGTGATTCCAAAGTACCAGCAGCGCATCCGAATTCGCGATTTTGTACACCAGCTGAACAATGTCCAATAATAGACGCAGCCTGGGAAGATCCAGAGGGAGTACCGATCGACGCGATACTTTTTGGAGGCCGAAGACCGGAAGGAGTGCCATTAATATACGAAGCAAGAAACTGGCAGCACGGAGTGTTTATCGGTGCAACAATGAGATCAGAAGCGACAGCAGCAGCAGAGCACAAGGGCAAAGTGATATTGAACGATCCATTTGCAATGCGGCCATTTTTCGGTTACAATTTCGGTCACTATTTGGATCACTGGTTGAGTATGTCAAAAATCGAGAACGTCCAGCTTCCAGCGATATTCCATGTGAACTGGTTCCGTAAGAGTGAAATAGGAAATAAATTTTTGTGGCCTGGATTCGGAGAGAATTCGCGAGTGCTCGATTGGATTCTGCGGCGCATCGAAGGCGAGGACATAGCGATTGATTCGCCGATCGGTTATTTGCCCAAGCCGGAAAGTCTCAATCTTGATGGTCTGCAGAGCGAAGTCGATCTGGATCAATTGTTCCAATTGCCTGGAGCTTTTTGGAAGAAGGAAGTTGTCGAATTGCGGGATTATCTTGATGCTCAAGTGGGCAAAGATCTGCCAAACGAAATAATCCAAGAATTGCAAACTCTCGAAAAGAACGTCGCCAAAATAAACTCGTAAAACATTTGAGACGTCAAACTATTTTAAAAACTATAATAAAAACACATCGACGACACTGGAAGCAAACATTCCAAAAACATTGAGGACCGAGGATCAAAAATATACAAAATGATCCTCGTCAATTTGTATATATTCAAATATCATAGTATTACAAACTGACACTTTTACACGAAACTTAAAAAAAAAGAAAAAAAAAAACAATTTATTATTTTCCCACGAATTTTTTTTTTACTAACTTAAATATTTTATCTTGACTGTTAAAATGACATAAGTTTTGTCCCAGAATACACGACACGACATTTCATTTCGTAGCACATTTTATTCATCCTCTCCATTTGTATCATATCGCATTTCTTTAAGACGAAATAATAAATTTAAAAATTCGAAAAATTACTACAACTTCTAATAATATTGTTTCATTGACGAGTCTCCTCTGGTAATATCGATAATTACTGTTCCAAAGTTCCACGTATCGACTGACGAGAAAAAACTGAAAACTTATCGTTAGACTGTAATTATAGACGAATGGCAACGCACTACCAGCAGTCGGCAAGTTAGGACGACGATTTACCGTCCGTCGATAATTGAATCGCCGAAGATGACGCTGTAGTGTCTCGTAGGAGCCCGCGAATCGCCAAAAATTCATTTTAAAATAAAGCATTTTTTTTGTTTCGATCTTTGATAAAAATTATTGAAGCTACGGATCAAGTTGATCATTCGATGACCCCAAACCTTTTTGACTTCCGGCTGCTCATTAGAAATTCACTGATGGAGAGGATGATGCGGGTGAGAAAAAAAATACTGGGAGGTGGTTCACACGTGTCTGGTAACGTATGCATAAATAGTACATAGACATTTTACGTAACATGCGAAGGATCGAGCAGGTTGCAGGACGCACGTGCGTGAGCCACCATCATCCTAATAACCAACGGATGATGCTGCTTCGATGCTGCTGGTGGGTGCAACAAGCTGAGAGCTAATGCAGCTGCACCGGGAAGTACTTAAACATTCTGAGCGAGGTGTACCAAAGAGACACGTATGTTACGTACGTAAATATATATGTATATTTAGCCATGTTTATATACGTAGTGTCTCAAGAATCATTCGTCGGCTGCAGGAGTCGTTGAATTGTCAGATTCTGAAGAGAAATGTCCTCAGCCATTTTTCTCCCCGATTAACCGTTCACGAGATATCAATAAATGATCGAGTAGCCAATCCGCTGCGAGAATAAGCCGAAGTCTACATAGCAATATGTCTTTTAAATCACTCCTCAACTGCAGAGATCGATGAGTTGCTTAATTCTGAAGAGAAATGTCCTTTGCCATTTTTCTCTCTGATGGAACGTTGATGAGATATCAATGAATTAGGGATTAGCCAATCCGGTGCGAGGATCAGGTGAAGTGGGCGTTGCGAAGGGAACGGATGGACAACTCCTGATTCGCTGTCCCTTATTGTTAAATATTTCATCAACGGTGCATCGGATTGAAAAATGTCCAACAACTTTTCTCTTCAGAATTTCTCGAACTATTCGGTTCCCACATTTATTATCAAATTTTTTTGGACACTGTGTATATTAACAGCGTATATGAACATGTTAAGAAAGAATGAATGCGTGCAAGTACATTGATGTCTGTTCATGTACATGTGGTACGCAAGACTCGGAGCCAGATCGGTATTTACGATTCAAGAGAAATCCTTCTCCCAGCCAAGAGACGAGAGCGACGGGTGTATATATACGTCCGTTCGTTCCGTCAATCCGTTATAATTTCTCCGCTAATAGAATCCGAGATTTCGTGGCGGATTCGTGAGAGGCATTCAAAGACAAAAAGCTCTTTCGCATTCCTCGATCTCTTTTATACGGTCAAAGACAGACAGACGGACAAATACACATACAGATATACATGCACGTGTTATTTAAGTATACGAGTAATTTTGATCTCTCAACAATCTACGATAGATCGTAGTTTTTTATTATTATTTTTCCTCACGATCTATTCCTCGAGAATGCTTTGTAAAATGTTGAAACTTTTTATTTTCAAATTTATTTATTCACCATAAATATCAATATTTTCACCAACGTTCTCTCGGGCATCCGATCTTTTGACGCAATGTCATCAGGATCAAAAGCCTTGTGTTTACGAGGCAACAACAACAAAATCTCACAAGATTTACGATCCAAGTTTTAATACAGTATTTCTCTTTGTAAACGATTCACGTTCGTCCAAACATCTTTTTACTGTACTCGCGATCGAGATTTTCTCCTGTCTATGCAAAATCCTGACGTTCTGACACAAGACATTTTAACTACTCATGCTTTAAGTCACTCGTACTATCCTCTCTCGTTATATTGATGTGTCTCTACGACCTGATCCTTCTCTTTGCGTATATCGAGCGCACTCTGCATACATGCAGCTTTTTTCTTGTCCCATATGTAGGTCCACTCTATGAAGGCGGTAAGCACGTGCGTGTATAACCTCGCTGGGTATAATGGCCACGAGTGTGCGATAATAGACCGGACGAGTAAACGCGACGTGGATGACACTACATACCTAGAATACGCGCTCTTGTGTGTTGCACGTATATATTCCCAATGCATTTGCTTCAACTCACCGTACGTATATCTCTTAATATATATATGCTAATGAAAGTGATTGAATTGACATTTGACTTTTTATGTCTCATGGAACACACTGAATAAATTATGTGTTAAAAAATTACACTCCATTCTATAGAAACCGAGAAACGACAAGATATTTCTACCATTCTTATTAAACCACTGTCATTTTTTTATGAAAATTCATTATTCTGTTGTAAAAAAGACATTTTTCAGCAAAAAAAAACAGCTCTTGTGTTTGACATTTGAAACGAAATTGAAATTGAGACAAAATTTTTTTTTCATTTTATTGCATATTTGGTAGTAAAAAGAAAAAAAGATTTTACGATAATTATTACAGTTTTGACACTCGTACTTATACGTACGAGGCTGTGACTCGAGGTTTTGCTCCATTTTTCACTCTAAAATTTACTGGATAAGTAATTCGGTTTTTTCATTATTGAACTTATACTGAATTCGTCTGATTAATTGATTTTTACACATTACATAAAGCTGCATTATCAATCCTTCAAATTTCTCCTTCTGGCAAACACGATATAAATATTTAAGAAAAATGGCATTGAAGCGTCAAGTTGGAAAAAAAAGTGTCAAAGTTTTATACTTTGCTGCACTTTTATTCGCTATGCAGGGCTCCACTCGTCGTTTGACGGTTTCTCATTCATTCATAATTGAATGTTTATTTGTCCGATAAATAAAAATTACTACAGACGTAGGTGAGTGTTCAACTGGTATTTTTTTTTTCTTTTTTTTTTTCGTGAATCCGAACAAAAATTCACGCGTCCATAAATCGGACAAGAAATTCCGGTCTGATGAAAAATTTCGTTCACGAAGTTTTTATTGCGAGAGGAAAGAAAGAACAAAGGAGAGAAATCAGAGAGGGAGAAAGAAAAAGAGAGAGACGTGGAGACGTCGTGAATTCTCTATCGTCCGGTGAGAGAAACGGGGGCGTTCGATCGCTCTCCACTGAACGATTTCATTATTTATACACACACAGACATGCATATATATAAAAGTGAGGATGCCACACGTTCGAGACAAGGAAGAGGCTCTATCGACGGTAAAACAATTTGCGAAATCACGAGCTGGTCTTCGACTCGAAATCTATAATTCAAGATAAAGAGAAGAAGAAGAAAAAAGCAGAGAAATAATCTTTCGTAATTTTCGTTGCGGAATCCGGATTCAAGTGTAAAGACGTATTTTACATCAGATTTGTTTATTCGGCATCGAAAAATCTTATTTTAGGGATCGTCTTGCTAGAACCTCGAGACGATATTAATTAGAGTCCTTGAGAATGATAATTATAACGAGAAATAAGGCAGCTCTAGAGCCAGAAGCAGAACGAAACATTCTTTGGTAATTTTATGAAGATGAATTATGAAACAGGTTGACATTCTATGGACATATCTTCATTGAACTATTAACGAACTATGAAGATTAATTATTTCTCACTGATCAATAAAAAAATGTCGGTTTTACAGCATTTTTTAGGTTACACGTTTTTTCAGACGTTCAGAAATTTATAGCTCGAACAATTTAAACCTGGCACAAAAAATTAATTTATTTTCGATCGTGTATAACAGCTACAGAGGTATGTAAAATTTTTTTCAAAATGGCACGGTTTTAAAAAAAAAGTAAAATTTCTTGTACACAGTAGAAAAAAAAATACACAATATTAGACGAGAATCTTGGCCACTACTATATTTTACTTATGATCGAAAAAAAAATAAAAAAAATCCGAAAAGTCGAGAAATAAAATGTAACCAGAAAAATGCTGTGTGGCTGTAATTTTGTAATTAGTTAAGAAAAATGATTTTTTATAGTTCGTGAAAGAATATCAATTTATTGAACAGTTTCGTTTTAAAAAAAATCTTGAAAATATGCTGATTTTTTGTTAAATACAGACTCAAGAAGAATAAATGGCTCATCAAAGGTATAATTTCCTTTTTGAATTCTTTCCTCTTGAGTTTTTAATCTCCGGCAATGACAAACTTATCGTACCGATGAATAATACATTCTTATAAATACAGATATATAATTTAGTAAAATTCTTTTATACATATATTTATAAAGATAAATAATATGATCGAAAATGGAAGTGTAGTGAAGTGGAGAGCTCATTGTCTCGAGAGAACGCATATTGACTATTATCAGAGATTGAATATATGCTGAGCGACAATCGTTTGTCCATATCGGTTTTTGGTCACGTCCTTATACATAGTTATAACCGTAAGGTGTGCGGGTGGTTCGTGCGATCGCGACGAGAGAGCCGTTTGCTTGATGCCGGTCATCATCTCCGCACACAATCAAGAGTTATAATCAAAGACACAAGCACTCGCCAGGTATATATTAAGATGTATACATACAAATAAATAAATATATACAATGGAAAGATCGCGCCTCCAAGTTTGGTGGTCTCGGAACCACCCAGGAGCGATGCCAGTAGCATTCGTAAAATCCCCAATCGTCACTAACGTTCGTATCCTTTTCTCGCAGTGCACCTGAGTCTTTGATTGAATTAACTAATTAAAAGAAAGAAAGAAAGAAAGAAAGAAAAATCTTCATATATGAATTCTTGTTAAGATTTTACCAAAGTTATAACCAAATTTGATTGTCGAAGAGTTTGATACGCGAGAGAGTAAAATCGAAAAACGGCCTGATGGAGTAAAAGAATAGCTAAAAATCGTCAGTCTGTGATACGAATACTGCGTCACGGATGAAGGTGGAGCTCGCGTGTAATAAAACGAGGAGAGAATGGAGCGCTGATGTGGCGAGAGGCAGATGAAGAAATCGATTGGGCCCGCACGTTAGCGAGAGAAACGCGAGACAGAAATAAATAAAAAGAGAGATAAAAAATAATGGGAGAGAGAGGGGGAAAGAGCGATAGATTACGCATGCCTTAAACAAATGTTTATAAAAATATACGTATGTACATTTAAAAGTGCGTAAGAAACGAAGGGAGAGAGAGAGATCGTACATGCACTGCTGTCGGAGAGTGCAGAGAGCACGCATACTGCGTTTGAGCAATACTCGTTGCTACTGACAATATTATGGTGTAGCTATGTTGTATTTAACATCTCCCTCTCTTTCCGTTTCTCTCCCTTTCTTTCTTTCTGACTAGTTCTTTTTTCCCGGCTCCCAAGAAGAGAAGATGTTACGTGCTCGACGATTCGTCGTGATACGAATACCAAGATTCGAGAGCTGCGGATTATATCGTGGTACATGTATAAAGAAGAGAAAGAGGGAGATTGAGAGGTGGAAAATGATGGCGTGGGAGAAGGGACGTCTCGTGTATGTGCTGGAAGCAACGTATCGAGGTGACTTCTTCCTGTCCCTAACTATAGACCCCATTATACGTCCTTAATGCGTACTAAATAAAAAAGACCGAATGAAATCGTTCGACAGCATTAAATACGACTTTCTGACTCTAATTCAAAGATTCTCATATACATACACCATTTTATTTGTATTTACAGGTATGTACGATAATTATATGTTCGATCGTACTTGGGACTGAGGGAACGAGAGGAGGCAGGGGTCGATGAAGAGTCACTAGCACGCGGAAGCCTCGGTAAAAAGCTCTCCCAATGAGGCGATGTGTGTCTCCTCCTTAAAGTTCCTACCGATTCATACAGATCCCCTCGATCGTTGCCTCTTCGAAGATCTGCCTCTCTCTCTCTCTCTCTTTCTCTTGTCTGGACATCACGTACTATTCGTGTCCCCGTACACGTACAACAGAGACCCGCCGACTCACGCTCTCTGTACCCACACGCACATTTACTATATATACAGACATATGGACGTAACGATATATGTTATTTATCTATAAATTTTATTGTTATATGAGTAACTCATCGTCCAAAAGCCGCGCGGTTTCCTCTTTGACGAGACCGAACCCCGAGTGCATGACGATCAAGAGAATTTCGAAGTTGCCACCTCGATTAGTCGACAACGTTCGATATCAGGGCTTGGGAAGAGAGAAACAAAGCGAGAAAAAGAGCGAGAGAAAGAGGGAAGATACTTCAAGAAATATCGGTCATGATGGTAAGCGTTTGTAGTGAGTGCAGGTATGCCTCAGAAGACAATCCTCACCTGGTCTCGGTCGGTACCGGCAAAAAGTTCACCTCGTCAGGATTAATTTAGGACCAGGAAGGAGTGGCCGGAGAAAAACTACAGGTAAGGATTCTCGGATTTCGAAATGAATGAAATATGGCCACGTCCACCGCATCAGTATTCATTCAGGACTGGATTAAAATAAGCAGAGATCAAAATTATTGCACTCCAGGAAGTTCCTACCAACTGGGATCATATCAGGACCATCGATCTAAATGACCAGTTGTCATAAATAGTTAAGTACAGCAATTTTCACCTTATTTCGGTGAAGAAGGGACCAGGAAAAGGTAACCAAGGATGGAAAATATCCAAGCCTGGTCATATTAGAAACAGCTTTGGAACTTGATGAGGTCATTCCGAATGAAACCTATTGAGGATGGAATTCTGATCAGACCAGAAGTTTGTCAAGCGTTACAGTTCGAATCAAGTCTCTCTACACGATGGACCGAATTAAATCGGTTGATGAATGAAAAAACGAATCTGTTGGAAAATCTGCTGGAAATCTGCTGGAAAAAAAAAAGGATTCGTGAAGACCTGGAGCAAAGATCGGTAGCTGGGATCGTGATGAATAAAAATCTGAAGCGGAATTCGTAATCGGCAAATATTTCAACGTATTCTTCTGTTTCTTTAAGATTTTTCATGATGCACGAACTGGGAATGAAGAGATGAGAAAAAAGGGGGTTGTGCCCCGCGCGTGCGGCTGACCAGCGCCCGGCAGCTGGACCGTGACTACTTATTTTTATTGTAGCCGTATACAATCTCCTTCCCGCTCTCGACACGAGGCTGAAAGGAACCGGCTCAATTTTATATTATATATATATATTGGTATATTGGCGCGTGCTGCTGGTTCCCTTCGAGAAAGATCCTTGGACGATTTAGCCTGCGGATCGCCAGCTGTTGACTCGTAACAAGGTAAGAGAAAAAGTGAGAGAGAGAGAGAGAGAGAACAGATAGTTGAGACCTTAAAATAACGAGACCGAGAAAGAGAAGAAACGAGATGATCCCGTCGTGCCTCGTTGTACCACTCCCACTTTCAAGGATTCAACTTCTCCTGCTGGGTTTCCCCATCGTGAAGTAAAAAGGATTGTAAGTAATAGAGAGTCGACGATCTCTACATAAATGTGTGTATATATTTTGGCACCTATTGTCTGGGCTTTATCTATATCTCTTTATAATCCACGTGCATACACATCCACCCACAAACCTTATCCAAATCCCCATGGAAACAAGCAAAGTGTGAATCAAGAAGGATTTATTAGTCATGCTTTTTCAACTCTTCTCCGAGTTGCATTTACAATACACAAAACGATTTGTTATTTTTTTGTTCTTCTTTCTTTTCTCCCCCCCCCCCCCCCCCCGATCACAGAACGTGTGTTGTAACAAAAGAGGAGATATACGTAACGCTGAAATCAGTGAGAACAGAAGTTTTAGATGTGTACGAGGGAAGTGGTCTGCGGCTAAATCGGGCGTCTTACCCCTCCCGTGTATCGTGTATCCGGATGATGATTCGATATGTCCAGGGAGACCAGAAGCGTGCCTCCTCTCGTATGTTAAGTACACACCAAGTATAACGAAGAGTAATTCGAAATAACAGGAAGTACAGGTTTATTATCACGTTGTATTTACAGCCATTTAGAAAAATCTTCATCCTTAATAGCAAGTTAGTTAGATCGTAGAATTCTGCGAAGAAAAGTCCTCTTGCATTTTCCTCTCAGATGCACCGTCCAAGAGATATTGATGAATTATTGAACGACCAATGCGCAGCGCCGATGAGAAGAAGTGGGCGTGGCAAACGACAGCGATTTTACGCTTGAATATCTCGTGAACGGTGCATCGGATTGAAAAATCGTAAAGGACTTTTCTTCTCAGAATTGAATGCCCTATTTGATCTGATAATCTTGAGGGTGACTTTAAAGACCCTCTGTACGTACAACGTACTATATGTTGCTGGTGCTACTGCTGCTGCTGTTAGCTCTTCGGTTAGCTCTCTTCTTTCGACTGATTGACATTCGCGTCAGGTGCACGCTGAATTCTTATGCTAATGCGAGAAAGGAACCGAGAAAACAATACGAAGAGGAGACACTTACTGGGATATACAAGACATATATATTTACTTATACATAGAAAATAAAGAGAGGGAAAAAGAGAGATGAATAAAACGTACAACGTACCGTACATACATACGTGTATCTATATTATATATTTGAATGTATACAACGAAGAATTTGAAGAGAGCAATGAAAAGAAGCGGTGACGATAACAAGTCTCGAGCATCACCGTATTCATCGATCGATGTCTCGATTTCGTATTCCATCTATACAGACAATCCCGATCTATAGACTGTACGACAAGAGAAAATCAAGAATAAAAAAAAAAAAAAAAAAAAAAAAAAAAAAAAAAAATCAAAAAAGGAAACAAGACAGCAATGAGAGAGATTTCAGATTTTTTTTTTCTTCCACCTATTATGCATACGAAAGTTCGATTCATTTATGGAATAACGTATTGACCATTTCCGGATTCTCATCCCACGACAATGACCAGCATTAAATATTTGGGAATAAAAGCCCGAGACTGTCAATGATTCGATGTTGAATCGAGCTTACGATTAATTACGAAATAAAATAATTCATCATGCACGAGGATCTGGTAAAAAAGAGTGCATCACGCAAATTTTTCTCTACTCGAGATATCTTCTGCTTTGTTCTCTCCCTTATGTTTTCCATATATATTTGTATGTGTGTGTGTACTCTTCTTTACTGTTGGATGCGCGATAATCGCTCGCATCCTTCAAAGAGAATCCAGCAATTACGCCTGCACCTTAATTACGAGTTTATATTCGTGAAATTAAAAAAAAAAAACGAAACGGAAAAATAACCCTTCAAGGGACTCTGCAGCGGGAAAACATTACGACATATTGTGACCTCGTTCTTCCCATGGGAATTTTATTCGATAGAATATTATTGAATTAATAAAAAATTCATTGTGAAGACGTTTTAAGTGAATGAAGAAGAGATATTAATTAGCAAACTCGATCGTTTTAACATCTGGGCTGTGAATTAAAATTCTTTTCTTTTCTTTTTCATTCTGCCCCAACGAAAGGAAAAACCACAGGATTTTTATTTGCTTCTGGAGGAAACAGGGGAAAATGATGTTTTGTTTCTTAAATGAAATATTTCTCTTTTTTATTGAGAATTGTGCTGATTCGAGAGAAAGGACACATCTATATATGACATTCGTAACGTAACGGTCGTCGTGGTCGTTCTGCCTCGCCAGGAAAGATGAGTGTAGCATTTCTCATACTGTCATCGTAATACGGGGCACGAAGGAATAAAAAATGAAGAAAATAAGATAATAAAATACGAACCAATGGTCCCTCTCGGTCTGGTAGGCGTATAGATATTCCTCAAACCGCTACGGGAATGAAAACGCTAAATTATACACTTCGGATTGGTACGAGAGAGTCGTCATCGTCGTTACCTCGAGAGAAAATAGCGAATCGTTCTTTCTCCTTGTCTGGCTCGCTCTCTCCCGTTCCTCAAAATATAGACACGCTATACATCAGATTGAGGAACGAACGTACTACTGACGTAGTGGAGCGTGAACTTGCGAGCCATATTCAATTTTAGTTACGCTTCTTTTGTCGCCTTTTGCTTAGAAACCAACTGAAGAAAATTCTGTCATTGAAACAAAACAATTTTTATTCATTTGATTTATTTCTTGAGAGAATGAAATTTCGCATGTGATTTACTGAAATATTCAAGAGAACCATAAACCATTCTGGAGTGTACAAAAAATCCGATCAAAATCTGAAGTGATTAAAAACATTTGATGAAATACGTTTTTTTTCTTTTTTAACTTCTTATTCGTTTTAATTGAATTGGAAAGATCACCGAGCTCACCTATTTATTTTCCATACAGAAAAGCTTTAGCAAAGAGCTTATCCGCACTAACATTGGCGAATAGCGATGTGCACGAGCGCGATAAAAATAAAAGAAGAGTGAGACACAAGGAGAGGAAAGAAGAAAAAAAAACGAGAGAAGAGATTGTAATTGGTCGGTGCGCCTAGGGACTCTGCGAGTTCCCGAGAGCAGCTTGGAAGTCAACGAGAGGTTTCCCACCTTTTACGGTTTCCCTTCGTATACACGTATATTATAAATCGCAACCACAGACGCAGCAGCAGCAGCAGCAACTTTGCTGAGACTCTATTCTCCTCCAAAGATAATCCTCTCGGTTCTATCTTCGCACAAGATATAAGCGAACTTGGATATAAATGCGTTTCAATGTGCACTCCGCTTCATATTTATATATATAAATATACATATGTACACTAATATATGTATATAAATGTGTAAAGAAGAAAAATGTGTGTGAAGAGGTAAAAAAAAAGTAGTGCATGGGGAGAGAAGAGAGGATGCACAGTCTGACGATCTCTTCATCCGATTAACTCCCACACCGGGAGCTCGTCCGACCGAGCGAGTTCACCTCTCGCCTCCCGAACCATTTCTTTCGCTCCTCCTCGACGTTTTACCGACCGAGCCCAGCGAGAGATTTGTACCCTGATAAAAACTAGATGCGCATCTTTTCTTCTTCACCATTTTCTCCAGACAATGTGTAAATGTATACAGGATGCTTTAGGTTGAATAGTCGCTTGTGTAAATTTTAATTCTGGACCAAATTCCGAGGCAAAAAAGTCTTTGATGATTAAATTCCAAAAGTCCGCCTGCATGCTTTCCAAAGGGTTGCAGACAACGTCAAAATGAAATTATAAAGCAGATCCCCGGAGTTACGCATAAGCCAAGAGTTTTTTAAACGTCTTTTTTTAAATCACGCTGACGTCTAAACTACTGGACATAAAAAAAATTGTCCAACAACTTTTTTTCAGGTGATTTCGAGCTCTACGAGATTGGTCTAATACACTTTTGCCGTATTTTCAACCAGATTGACAGGAAATGCGTTAATCGTACAGAGAATGTATCAAGATGTTGGAATCAAGTCGCTAAATCCTTGATGAGGAGCTAATGACGAAAAAAAGGAATGCCTCGAAGGAATGGCATTAACCTTTTCGCCCAGAAAGTCGATTCTAACCACAAATTAATACCATTGACCATTTAACCTGGGACATCCTGTATAAAAATTAAAAGCAAGCACTTTCGTAGGAAGGAAGGCTGCACTATTCATGCTCATTACGTCTCCACCCGATAGATATCTGATTAAAGCTGGACGTTCTTTCGTTGCCCTCTCTTTCTGTGCGTGAAACTTTGATCCCTGGCTTCTCTTGAGACGGCATTCTCCCGTCATTTCCTTTCGGTCCCCTCTTTATAAAATCGAAAGAGAGATAGGGAAAAAAAAGCCATGAAGAATCTCATGAATATTCTTGAGGTATTTGCTCTCGTCTGAACCTTCATAAGGGAGCGATTCGTTGACGCGTTTTTTGAGCATCGATTGTACTAAGGTTTATGCGTCAAATTTGACGTTACGATCTGGAGACTCGGTCATCGTTGACGCCTAGCTGTAAAAAAACGAGACCGGGTGCTGGATATCGCGGGACCGGTGTGTACGTGTAGCAGGTGGCATACACAATGTGTTCACGTACATATACATCTGTATATATATCTATATAATTTATATACTTTCGTCTATATATGTATATATGTGTATTACCATGATGTGGCATCACAGAACCATAGAGAGTAACACGCAGGTGATACGGGTAGGGGAAAGAAGGCCTATGGGAGGTAAGAGAGATATAGGAGTCACTCCAACGAGGGCTCTACCCTCATAGAGATAGGGAACGAGAGATACGTTAGCGCATATTGCAACGAGAAAAACGAGAGACAGAGAGAGAGAGCGAAAGAGAGAGAAAACAAAAAATAAAGGGCATAAGTAGACGAATTATCCGGCAGAAAAAAGTGAAAAACTTTCTTCAGACAAATCTGATCCTTCTATGAAAGTAAATCCTATGAGAAAATGATGAATTTTCCATACAAAGGATTTATTACAAATGGATTGACATTAAATTTTGTTTTGTCTTTCGATGAATTGGACTCTGCACGACGATCATCTCGTCAATCACCAAGAAGCGCACACCCACCCAAACAACATTAAGTTCGAAACACACAAGAGTAAAAAAAAAAGAGAAAATTCAACACACAAGCATATAATCGTATCTCACGATGATCCTGTCGGTCGTCAACAGTCAACACGAGCACATCTGTACGTATATTCTCATCGGACTTACGCACCCTCGAGGTGTGCGCAACCGAGGGGTGATGGAGGAGGAAAAAGGGGGAGGGAAGAAGACAGAGACCGACAGAGATAAAGAGCACTTCCGGACAAACGCACGAGTCGTGATGTTGCCGGAGAAGGTACGCGGAGGCTCTGCGAAACAGCGGAAAACGGAGAACCCTCTTTTAGGTACATATATACATATGTATATGTGTACATGTGGAGCATATCTCTGTCGTTGATGCCGTCGTGATGCCTGGCGCAAAGGGGCACCAAGTAATACTCATACAATATCCAGTAAATACACACACACACATATCTGGATATATATATTTATAAACACTGAAAGATTATATTTGAAGAATCACCATGAAAATCAGAAGAACAAAGGACGATAAAACTCTTGACATTAACATCAAATTCTAAATTAAACTAAAATTTCTCATCCACGATTAAAAAAGTTGTGTCTCTACATCAAAATAGAACGGTTTTAATGAAACCTTCCAAGCAACAAATTGGTACAGATAAAAAAAATTGATTGCAGAATTTTGGGACTTTTGGGATGATGAGTTGGAAGTTTAGGGCCAATAAATACATTTTGGATCGAAGTTACTGAGAAAATCGAATGAAAATGTGGGAATTGCTTCGAAAAGATTGGAAAAAGTATCTTCCAAGATCTAAAGAGTTCAGGAGGCGGAATGATGAACAAAAATTGAACGTGGTATGAAAATTGTTCAATCTTTTTCAAATTCATCCACGCTACAGCGTTTCATGGTAATTTTTACTATGGATTTTAGCGTAAAATTCAATTTATAGTTGTTTTCTTATATGAATTTGAATAAATGAGTGTAACATCGTTTGGTTGATATACACAAACGTATGTCTGCGTTCAGGAGAGGAAAAGAGAGCTCCGGGAGGAGAACACCCACGGGAGAGAGTCACACCTGAGTGCCCACGCTTCCTCTTATCCTACATGTTACTTGCCTCGTTCCCTCTGCTCTTTTCCTCTCTTTCGCTCCCTCCTTATTTTCTCTTTCTTTCTTTCTCGTATTACTGCTCCTGAGATCCTCTTGGTGGAGCCTTATGTCTCCGGACTTTTACAGACACACACACACACATAAGAGAATGTCCGAAGGGTTGATGAAACGGATGGTCAAAAGAATGAGCGATGAAAGACAGAAGGAGAAAGAGAGAAAGAGAAAAAAAAGTGTATTCCTTGGTTTCCTTCCGGTTCGTAATTAAGCAGAGAAGAAAAAGCTTTTAAAAGTGCTTGTTCTCAAGGGAAGAAAAAAAGAAGAATTTTTGTTTCGTTTGTTTCTTCGTTTTTTTTAAACTTTTGTTTTCAGTGGTAACTCTTGGACGAAACGACGTGTAAACGAGAGAAAGAGAATTCTTTCCCTCGTCAAATTATACGTTCGAATTATAATGGACTACTCTTTTGTTTACGTTTGAGGATGGACGATGCAAGAAGAGGACTAAGGAGGATATGATGAAGGATTCTTCCGAAGGGCTCAAGAAACAACTATGTGTCTTTGCTCTTTCTCTTTCTCTTTCTCTCTTTTTCTCTCCTCGTCATGTACACTCGGGTGTGTTATGGTTTCATGTGTGTTCTTTATTCTGTATGTATGTTTTGTGTTTGTTCGTATATGTACATCTCCGGACGTAATTCACGTTAATCGAAGGAGGATGTGGAGTCGGTTAAACCGAAGTCAGTCAGTCCAGTCTTATTCGAACGTCAGCTGCCCGGATGTCTCCCCCGTCTGTGGTACCTTCTCGTGCGTCTGTGCTCTGCTGATGCGGCTGCTTCTTCTTCTTCTTCTCCTTTTTCTTCTTATTCGTATTCTATTGGTGCAGGGAGGGAACTTTAACAGGAGCACCCATGTGAGACACATTCTACTTTGCCAGTTGTTTTCTACTTCTTCTCCTGCTTCATTCTCTTTTTCTTAACACTCATTTCGTCTCAGTCAAGGTTTCTTCTTTGTTTATCAGGATATTTTCTCCTTAACTTCTTCCTCTATTATTTCTTCTTCATCTTCAGTGTGTGTTTTTCTTTTCTTTTAAACTCTTTTTCTTTTTCGATCCATTTCACATCATTTTTCCTCCCTATATTTTCATCTTCTTTGCCATTTCTTCATCCCTATACTCTCTGCTCCAACTTTTATTTAATTTCTTCATCCTCAATTTTGTCCCTTTTACAAAAATAAAAAAAATATATATGCCACAGTCATTAAACGCTGACTCCAAAGCGACTGTTGCACACTGGAGCGTTACTCCTCCATAGAATAAGGAGGAAGGCCTCCATTTCTTCTTCGTCTCCTTTCTGTCTCTACGAACACACGTCGTTTCTACGGAACACTGACTTCAGGTGGTCTACACGAGGCAAAACGGTTGTTTTTTATTCTTCTTATTTTCTATACTCGAGACCACGTACAAAAATAATGTCAAGTCGAACGAGAATAAGAGAGAGAGAGGAAAAAAACACTCAGGGAGAACATTTTTGTCAGCGGGTTTGCTCGAAACTTTTGACAACTCATTCAATGATTTCTTCGCTTTCCTGAACCGTGATAAGTCTTTCACGACCTTGGTCGCGATTACGCGAATCTCTGCTGACCAATGTGCGAGCAAAAGAAACAGACCATTTTTCTTTTTTTTTCTTTCAACTCTCTCGAGCTCAGATATATTATCAGTGATCCCTCGAAGTCTAGACGTGCCTCATCGTCTTCCTCGTTGCTGGGTACATATATATATAAATATATAAAGACTCGGGATGACAAAACACAAGGTAAAACAATTCGGACTCGTGGATGATAAAAAAAGAGACACGTGTTAATAAGTAGGACACTATTTCGTCTCTTTCTCTTCATATTTTTATTCGCTCTTCAATTTTCTTCTGTTTCAATCTCTCGTGCCTCTCGTCACGTGCAAAATCGCAAGATTATGTGGTGCAGCAAAAATGCTTCCTGAAAGACAAGACGAGACTCGACCTTGCGATTAATGAAAAAAATTGTCCTCGAGGTAATGAGATCTGAATTCCAAACTCAATATCTATATGTATATATATTTATAGACGGTCTAGACTCCTTCTCGCAAGAGTCATGTGAGATGAACCAAAACAATCGTTTCATAATTCCATGCTGTCTGCAGAATCCTCGGGATCCATTTCACGAGATCGTCTTCGTCGTTTGTAACATGCCACGTAATAGTGTTTATTATTATTATTATTTTGAGATCATTTTAAACAGAGCGAAATATAGTTTGGGCTTGGAAATTCAAAAAATATATTTTTTCGATCGATAAAAAAATTTGATTTTTCATCCATTGTAAATAATTGTATTCAAAGATGATAATAATCTTTTTTTTTATATGAAAAACTGATTTAATTTCGTTCTTCGGACACTTTTAATGAAAAAATTCGAATTTTTTGATAATTATTGAGTTTTTACGTTATAGGAAAAATGAAATTTTGAATAATGCTCTTCGATATCTTGATATTGTCGTGTTAACACTGGTTGGCTTGTATGTTTGTATGAACGAAAGAACAAGAGGATATGTAACCACTGTAAATGTATACACTATCGTATGAACAACGAAGGAGAGAAAGAGAGAGAGAGAGAGAAAGAGAGAGGAAAAAAAAGTCGCGAATGCTGTTACCAAAGTCTCTTTATCTGGTTTCTCGGAAGTACTCTCGTATGACGGTGGCACTCGGTGATTGGTACCATGGGAGATCACTACCATCACGATTGCCTCTCACATGTCGTAAGTATACACATATATGCATTAATACATGTAAAAAAAAAAAAATGTGTCTATAACATGAACATTTTTCTTTCGAATTCAAAACCAATTGACACGTGACTCCAAGTCTCAGAGCCTGGTCCATTATTTTTATTTTTATTTTTATTTCGAGGCTAAAACCTCGAAGATATTTTATTTTCCAGGTTCTGAGAAATTTCAATAAAAATTTCTTGCGTTCTAATTTTTCATTTGACTGCAATTCGCTAGAAAAAAAAATTAATCTTTTGAACAATGGACGAAATTAGAGGGTTTAGTTTTTTTATTTATTTTTCATTCCGTCATGCCTAAAAATTTAATTCTTCGTCATGAAAAAACATATCGGCAAGTTCTTCAATAATATTTGAAATTAAATTTCAAATCGAAAAATCGAAATCGTAAATTTGGGGTTTTTGAGGGAGAGAAATGGAAGGGTTGTTGGTCAAATTTTTGGTCTAAATCCTAAAAATAAAGACTCGAGTCTCATTTTTTTCATTTGACAGCAAATCGATTCTGTTTTTTTTTTCTTTTAATCTCGTAGACATTGGACGCCGTAGATGGAATTTGTTAAGAGGTTATTCGGGAGGAAAGATTTAAACAAATTTGTCATTACTTTGGTGAATAAGGGAAATACGCAAAAAAGTATTAGAGAAAAAAAGGGAGAGAGATAAAAGTTTTGGTCGTAAGAGTGGGGCCATTTGGTATATAAACGCGGGAGGAGAAGAGACGCGTATACGAATGAGTGGCAAGAGGGGAAGAGGTAGGGCAGGGAAGAGGGGCATGTCCTGTCAGCACCATTTCGAGTTCAACGATCTTGGATGCGGTGGGTATCGTCGTATCCGGGCGATCACGAGCAACGATTTATTTCGACAAGAAAATAAAAATAAATAAAACTCAAATTAAGAATAATAAAAAAAGGAAGAAAAGATATGGTCTATTTTTCCAGTTATTTTATTAGAGAAAAGGTCTCATGCTCGTGGAATTTCAGGAGCACATGAAAATTATTGTGTTATTAAGTAAACACGATAACGAGAAATATACGGAGAAAAAAATAAGATAGAGAATCTCGAGTCTCGTTCAGGCAAGATGGTCATTAGGAAGAAAAATTGAAAAGATAAGTGAAGAGTCTCGAGTTTTTGGAAAATTTTCGTCATTAATGATTTTCTAACGAGATATATCTGTGAGTAGTTTAACGATCATCATATCGTATGAGAACGTTATTAAAAGAGAGTTAAATGTTCTTATGAGTCTCCCCAACACCTCTGAGTGAGTCTGACTGACAGTAAACTCATATCTATAGATATATATATATATATATATGTATAATTAGACACGTAGAGTAGGCCAAGGTTGATCGTGACGAGATAATACGTAGATAATCCGTGACAAGGAGAGAGTAGGATGGAGCATCATCAAGGAAGTTGAAGTAAAACGCGAATATCGAAAGAAAAAAATTACCAAATTCCGCCGAAAGATGACTCTAAAAAATTGGAACGATATTTCCGTCAATAGTGTTCCAAAAAGTTATAAGACAAAATTGTTATTTGATTTTTGAAAAATAAAAGGTTAACCTATCATATGAACCGTAATTATTTCACAATTATGAAAACTATAAGAGAAAAATGTCCAAGCAATACATTTCCTCAGACTCGATAGCCAGCTCATGTTTGTTCTCCCGGATGACTCAGCTTCACTGACTAATCCGTCGAGCCCCTGAGCTGAAATACGTAAAAACAAAAACTCCAGGCACCAAATCGATAATGGTGACTACGTGGTCATTTTGACGATGAATGTTGGATGAAATCGGAAAGAAATAATGGTAAAGTCATGACAAGTGATGTCCCGATTTCCAGGAAATCGTACATGACCTGATACAGGGGTTGAGAGAGAGAGAGATAGACGCAGAAGGGGGAGAGGGGGGGGTGATCCAAGGGAGAGGCAAAAGTCCGCAACTTGCGGAAGATAGGAAATACGTTGCGGTGTATTTGGTATGGACTGGTTGGTCAGGGAAGGGAAGGGAGAATGAGAAACGTGGCGAGAGGAAACAAGAGAACGAGAGAGAAACGAGGCCTCATCGTTGAGGGAGCAGGAGACGAAGGAAATCTAACCTAACCCCATCGTTTCTGCCGTTGGTAATGTACATCACAAGGGTGGCTTTCGGGTGGCTTCCAACTCGACAAAAACGTAAAGAGAGGAAAGAGGACGTCGGAGGCGACGCCAACGCTGAAATGTATCAAGGGTGGAAAGAGAGCGAGCTAGAGAAAGAGAGAAAGAGAGAAAGATAGAAAATGGTGGATCGTTGGGGGAGGAAAAGAGCAGAAGGAAAGAAAGAGAGAGGGTCGTGGTTCCGGGAAGCGAGCAGTGTGAGTTCTCCGGGGTCTGATGGCTCGCACGCGGTGGCTGGACGTCGACGACGTCGACAACACCGACTAGCACGTGAGCAAGCTGAACAGGCTCTCCGGACGACTGGGCAAGCTAATATCGTCGGCTGTGGGGGTTGCAGAGGGGTTGCTACTGCTGCTGGTTGCTCCGGTGACGTTTTACCTCGGGCTGAGGGAAGAGCTCGCACAGAGAAAAAGAGAGGGAGAAGCGCATTGGAGTGTGTACCAAGCTCGTCGTGGCCACCCAGGTATTGACCCGTTGGCAGAGCTCCCTCCTCGTAACCTGGCAACGGTTTGAACCCAACACACCTATGAAAACCTTGGGAGATCTGACTCCTAGAGGTAAATGTTTGGCTGGTTGGGAAGAAGCGCCCTCTGATCGTTGAATTCAAAATATGAAGCTGGAGTAGTGAACCCAGTGGTTGTCATGAATTCTCGAAAATCTAAGAAGATGGAAGCAGTTTGCTCATAGACCAAGAGTCTGAAAGAGCGGAAGAAACTATTTCTTATCCCTGCACAATATGAAGGAGAGTTTACGGACCATAAGGTCCAATGTACGTAAAGTCGTAAATAAGTGGAGGAGATGATAAAGGTATGGAGCTGGATTAGATGATCCGGAAGAGGGGGAAAAACGATGCGAAGAAGAGAAGGGAGCGACGATTATTACTATTATTATATGAATAGTAAATTGGCCAATCGAGAGGGGTGCGGTTGCGGCTGGAGTCGCTCGGTCCGCGCTGGTTGCCTGGTTACGAAAAGCACCTACACACGCTCTGTGTTCCCTGGATGGGAAGCTCTTCCTCTTTTTTCCCCTCTCTCTTCTTCTACCTCTCTCTCTTGCACTCTCATACACTCTTTCTCTCTCTCTCTCTCTGTCATTCGCGAGAGGTCGACACGTGTCTGCGAGTTGGTTTGCTCCCCGCAACTTGGCGCATGCACGTCAGCTACAAAAGGGTCAAGACCACGTATTCTTCAACGTTGAATCATCCTGGTTGCGCCCTTCTGTTTGGTACAGCGCTTTATATCAAGCGAGTCGGAGAGCAAGGGAGAGAGAAAATGCAAGATATGGTCCTCCTCCGACCTCATGTACGCTCAGGAGGCGTAAAATCCCCCAGGTAGACCCAGGGGAGAGCAGAGAAAAGAGAGAACTCGGATCAATACCTGTGCGAACCAGAGAACCTCTCTTCTCTCTTCCTATTCTCTCGTTCCCCTCACTCTCTTTCTGTCTTTCTGTCCTCGCAGCTCCTCTCCCCATATAGACGGCGCCCATTCACTCTCCCCGATGCCTGCACAGCTCTCCCGGGCTCTATACCTCCTACATTATATATACAGACATATCTATACTCGTTACCTTGCTTCATGCACAACGCCATATACAACCTCTTTTGCTGCAGCCACTGCGAGGTATCTCTTCTACGAAAAACAACGTTATTGCCAAGAGACCTTTCCTCACCTCACCCCATCACTCTTTTCCCATCCAGCGCTCTGTCTCTCTCTCTCATTGTTGCCAAAAATATCCCCATCGCCGGAAATCGTAAAGCTGGTGAGTCGCCATTGCGTTTCAACCTCCCCCGACTGGCCCCAAAGGACTATACGACCATGGGGCGCTTCTGTCCTGGATCCGAGGGTTCTTTTATTACAGGTAACAACCGCTCGAATTTGGTTCTTCATTGAACTAAGATTATAATTACTTTACAAGAATTTAACAATTCGTATACGTAAAATTCATAAACAAACTGGCCGTTATATTGGTCACATCGGTCGCAAGGATTTGAGGGAATTGTTTTGACGACCCCAATCATTTGAACCTGTCGAAAGGATTTCTTTGCTTCGAGTTTCGAAATACATTTTAATATTATATTTTGACGGGCACTCGAGGAAACACTTGCGAAGAGTTTCTTCCTCGAAATACTTGTTTCAAAGTCCAAATGATTTCTTCTTAGGAGAATCCATCTTTAAGAGAATCCATCTTGGAAAGAAACCATCTTGCGAAGACTTCTCCTTGATAGAATCCACAGAGAAAGATCATTAAGCAAATTCACTAAGATAAAGATCTATTTGGATGAGAGGAAGCGACCAAGGTCTCTCACCGCTGGTGCAAAATAATACCTCCTTTTTTTTGTTCCCTCTTTACCTTCTGCGTTAACACCACAGCATGTTGAAGCAGCGCGTTAAGAACTATAGTTATTTCCACTCTCAGGGGACACGAAGAGGATTCTGCGGCGAGAAGTTGAACGAGAGAATAAGAATAAGAGAGTGAGAGAGAGAGAGAGAGAGAGAATGAAAGAGGGAGACGAGGCAGCGAGGCGTAACGAAAGCGAGCAACCGAGAGTACCATACCAATGGAAAACACAGTCCTTCGCATTGTTCTCCAACCCAGGAATAAATACTAATTCTGCTAAACCCACGCTCTCTCGTTCGCCGGAGAACTCGCTCAAGAAACACATTTTATATGAGCTCTTCCACGCCAATTGAAACTCAATGTCATCCTAGCCCTTTGAACATTTGATAAAAAGCGATTTTTCAAGTTTCCAAAAAGAATCAATCTTCCAAATGAGAATATTATGGCAATTAATCTTTTGCTACAATTTCATTGATAAATTCAAAATGGCGAAGTCCAAAAATGTTGGCCTAGAATTCCCTCTGCAGCATGGACGCGCAGTAGCCATTTTCAAAATACGTGCACTCGTGTCTCACGAAAATATATATCTATAAATACACAAGTTATTATGTACCTTGGGCTAAAACACACTAGAACAGTTCCCACGAACTTGGTCGGTGAGCAAAGTCGAGAGAACATGCGAATTCCAGGGCTAACGGTCTGCTTCGTTATTTTTTTTTCTCTCCTATTTTGTTTGTTTGTTTTTTTCTCCTCCAATTGGCTCGTGAATGCATATGCATCCATATATTCAGTAACTATCTTCAAACCATATTTTCCTTGCAAGGTGTCCAGCCTCGAGAACTTTGGTGCTGCTGCCCCCTTTGTCCTCGCGGGATCTTATTTTTCGTGCTGATTATGCTCCGTCACGTGAGATACGTTAATGACGAAGAAGAGAGAGCGAGAAAGAAAGAAAGCTAAGCTCGAAACTCAAGAATGTGTATGTGAGGAAAAAGCTTTTTTTATGTACACCGCCTTCATTTGAACTCGATGAGAGCTGTCAGGAGCTGCACTGCCACTCTCATTAGCGACATTCCGCTTCGTTCTTATTGCAGCTCACTGACGCTGACTCATCGTTAATACACCTAGCGCTAGCAAACTCCCGCGCGATTCTTTCCAAACTGCCACCACATATATATATATATTCTGATATTTTTATATTTATGAATATAGGACTGCTGATGCATCCTAGTAATTGGACGTGTAAAATAAATATCAGTAAATCAAATATATACATGCGCAGTACTCAATGTTTCAGCCTATTGCCAGAAACCGCATCTGAATCCATTGATTTATTAAATCAATAAAATTTGACAGTTCCAATGGTCATGATTTCTTTTTTATTTCATAAAAATTCATATACAGAGTTAAGGCGAGTGGTATGATGTTAATTTTGAAAGAAAAATGACTAGAAATATGAAAAATTTGAACACGGATCGAGTAAAAGTAAAAAAAAGTACTAAAGTATAATTTTTTTTGCAAAAAAATCATCAGTAAAAATGTCAAATAAAAATAAAGAAAAATATAAGCTGCAGTCGATGTTGGTTGGAAAATAAGATTGAAACAGCAAAAAATCGATCATTGATTGATGGTCTGATGAAAGATAGAAAAATTGTTGGTCTTGTGCCGGACAAAGTATGAATTTTAATGAATGAAGACAAATAGTAATTCTTGTTGTAAAATGTTTCTTTTTTTTTGTTTTCCAATGCTTTACCTCTCGCTCGATTTGTTTCCTCGTTCTCGCGTTTGTCGAACGTTGGCAAATGACTTTTTTTGTTTCTCTAGAATTAAATCGAGCGATCATGTCATCGTATAGTGGCGGTAATAAGCGAGCGGGTTCTTCAACATACTGGAGTAGGGCGAATAACAGGATATACGGTGTCCGATGTACATCCTCTTCTCTTTGCAATACTTCCCTCTCGCTCTCTCTCTCTGTCTTTCTCATACAAAAAGAGAGAGAGAATATAGGAAGATATAGGTGAGTTCTGCGTCCGCAAAACGGAGGGTGGCGTCGTCTGTATCTCGCTTCTGCTCTTGCACTCATATGCATATAGTAATAAATGCGAACGAATGTATATGGGAATACATGTCTAGATAGTGACCGTCCGTTATCGACCACTCGGTGGGTCCGCACTGCATCGTATGTACATACATATCCATATATATGTATATATTAATACATACGCTAAAACGTACGTGAAGACTCGTACAATCGTCGTCAGCAACAACGAGATAGAGTCGAAGAGTACGTATCAATGTTCAACAGGCCATAAGACCATTGGACGTAAGTTAATATTCAGCTCAAATACGCCCTTTTGTCATTCGGACTATCGGATATAAAATCGAGCCAAAGAGACACACGCAATGGAACAGTCTGACGTACAACTTCAACCTCTCTCTCTCTCTCTCTTTCTCTCTGTCACTATCTTTTTTTTTTTTCATTCTCGACTATCTTTCTTTGTGATTTTCTGTCTCTTTTGCCGCGCTATCAGACCCCAAGAGTAATAATACAGAGCACAAATCGCACGCGCGCGAATGCATGCACGCGTTATCCATCTTTCTCCCTTCTCACTGGTTCTTCTTCTCTCTCTCTCTCTCTTTCTCTTCTTTTCTCTTTCTCTATTCCTCCCTGTCGTTGTTTATTTTTTTTTTCTTCTCTTATTCCATCTTTTTCTAACGTATAGCAACTTGCACGTTGGACACGATGCGCGCGAGCGTGACACTTATGCGAGAACGGTAACGGCTGCGCCTCCACCTCTCGATCCTCTTAACCACCCACCATTCCCTCGTAACTGTGACTCCCTCCTAACTCCTCACTCATTCTCCTTCGTCCTCTGTCTCTTTTATCGAACGTATGTGTTTTTTTTTTCTTTGCATATATACATATATATATTCGTATGTACACGTATTTATATGTTCTTTGATATACTCGTGCGTGCGAGCGAATACTCACACGTTTTGCTTCAGCATTTGGATCCTCGATCAATCGAAGAAGAAAGTAGCCCTCGCGGTTAAACTTAATCGGCGCTCGCTATATATACATTTTTCTTTTCCATGTGTTAACCTCCATGTGTCCATTTATCCATGTGTACGCTTTTGTGTCTGTGAGAAACTGTATATTGTAATTTTATATAGATCGGCCACGATTTCACGAGCGATCTGGGCCACACGATCCTCGTACTCTTCATCCTTTCATCCGTGTCTCATAAAAGAGAAGGAGAGAGAGAAAGAGAGAGAGAGAGAGAGAAAGAAAATAATTGTATAGTATGCAAAAGTGTGACTGCTGGTGATTTGATTGAAAATTTATAGATTCTCGTACGTAGAGATTGCAAAAAAAAAAAAAACTAAAAAATAGACTCGAATTAATGTTCGAAAACGAAATTCATTCAATTTTCGTATATAACATCGCGAAATAATACAAATCTCGTAAATAGGTTCTCTCTTAAGATAACGACCGAAAAAATCCCTGGAGAGCGTTTAGTGCTCGAACTGTAACGATGCAAATTATCGGAGGAGGCTCTCAGTGGTAGAATTTGAGGGCTAAAGAGAGGGATGAAATGTCAGACTATCGTCGCATCATTATTTCTCGCGACGAGGGAATTCGAAGCGATGGTTTTCCGTCGAAATGTACATTGAGATTTAATTCCCGTGGGACTTTTATCTCAATCGTCAAGTAAGATGAACGTTTAAAGAGCTTTTGAAATATATATGAGAATAAAAAATTATGAGATATAAAAAAAAATGGTATTAGAGATGAAAGGAAGAGAGAATGAGAGAGGGAGCAAGGAAAAAAGATTGTCACTCGGTGGTAAACTCGTCCCAATAGACTGTAAACGATCTGTCACGTCATCGCTTTCATACAACAAGGGCGTGTACTTTGTGTCTACCATGCATGGTTTACCCACCATCCATAATACACTTTACACAATGTATATATACTATTAGTCCTTCTTCCGGAGAGCTTGAATAGCCAGTACCAGTCTATTAGCGCGGGGATGCTGTCGTGACATTTAAGTTCAGGGGTTGGTGCTACGCGTGTGGCATTTGACTCCGATCTCCCTTCTCTCATTCAACACTCTCGTAACATCCCCTCGTTCCATCGTTTGACATCAGACTTCATCCCCCTCCTACAAACTCAATTTCCTATTATGTCCCATTATATAGCAGGAAAAAAAAATGATCTCTTGCCCTGCTGTTGCCCCAGGGAGCAGAGAGATAAACAGAGAAAGAGGCAAAAGTTTACTTTTCCTATCACCCTCGCTCCTGTGTATGCTCTTCCCACAATTTCATCATCTCGTCTCAAATATCCTTGTTTTATTATACAAATGTATGACACTTGTAAAGTTCAACGAAACCTTGTTCTTTTTTTCTTTATCCCGGGGCCTTTGAATTTTTACATCTTTCAATTCATTTTTCATTGCATTTATTATGCCAAAAATGTGGAAAAATATTATTAATCCTAGTTACAATGGCTTTCAATTGAATTTAATCAATAATTTTTAAACTCGTTTTTTTATTATTAAACTTCGAATATTTTGGACGAAAAACATTTAACTGTTATTGATTTTCGCAAACAATAGTTTTAAACTTATCTGATGGATCCTAAAAATTTAAAAAGCAACATCGCATTCATCTCCAAGTGAATTATTATTATTATTATTATTATTATTATTATTATTATTATTATTATTATTATTATTATTATTATTATTATTATTATTATTATTATTATTATTATTATTATTATTATTATTATTATTATTATTATTATTATTATTATTATTATTATTATTATCTTTGCAATTCGAAATATATCCATCGATGAGAGGAGACGATACGAAAATGTAAAAAAAAAAACGTAGTAACAAAGATTCCTTACAATTCACGAACGATTATCCAATGGAAGATGAGATAATAATTGATTGGAGTTATTTACCGATTGGAAAGGATTAAACGATTCGTTTGGAACAGGAAACATAAAAAAAATGCAAATCTTCGAAATTTGACTTGAGTGCTGACTAAAAGAAAAAACGAAATCGTCCATGTATTTATCAAATCGATTCGGAGATAAAGCGGCGAACTCGGAAGATAAAAGTGTTCCGGATCAACAGGGGTAAAAATGGCGCCATATTTTAGCCTCCCCATGAAACGCATCAATGTGTGGTTCGGTCGAATACTACGGACATGCGTGTGTGTTTATGTGGTGAGAGGTCTATCGTTTTCCGTCAGCTGTATCCACTCGGACGATAATAAATATCCATTAATTCGGCAGAGTGCGAAAGAGCGAGAAACAGAGAGAAAGCTTCGTGAGTACAAAGTTGAAAAGTAGGGATGGTTATCACACGTCACGCTATATGGATCGCGCAGGGACGATAGTCCGGTAAATTTCGAGCAATCGAAAAAAAAATAATAATAAATGTAGAAAAAAGAGAGAAAACATGGAAAAAAAACGTATAGTCTGTTGGCAGAGGAGGAAGAGGCAGATGACTCGAAGCTGCGAGATCCACAGCTGCTTTTCTCGAACTCCTCCACTATCTTTCTCCCTCCCTCTCTTTTCTTCATTCTCTTACAAACATCTGTAAGAGCAAGAGAGAGAGAGAGAAAGAGATCAATTCAAGAGGAGAAGTGAAGTTTGTATTATAAGTATAAAGAGATCTCTGGCTCGTGCCACAGAGAGAACGCAGCAGGTGCCTTTTTTCGAAGCAGCAGCATGCAGAAGGAGCAGCACGCGTCCGGGCGTGTGCCTTTGCACGCACCCGGACAACGACGATGATGTTCAGTATATACGAGACGAGGAAACAGGTATTCCTTGGCACACTCGCAAGATGTTGCTCAGACTGAAAAGGAGAGAAACGAGAAACGAGAGAGAGAACAAGATCAAAAGAGTCAAGAGATACCGGTCTTCTCTCTCTCTCTCTCTCTCTCTTTCTCTCTTTCTCTCTCTCTTCTAAATATCTATATATATATATATATATATATAAATTCAAAATACACAAGAATAAATCTATATATACAAAAATTACGCGGGTTAAGCGCCCGTACGTCTGCTCTTCTTCAGCAAGGAGAACCTCCCCGAATGCACCTGCTTCAACGACTTGTTCGTCTCCTCTCACTTCTCCAGCATGATCGTTGTTCTTTTTCCTCCGGATCTCTGTTCGGCATCTCGATTACCAAAGCCCTAACGATCTTCCAAACTGATCATCTCCAGCAATTAGCTCGAAGCTCGATCGAACCACGATTTTAACAACGGAACAAAAAACATTCAAGTTCTAATACTTCTTAATTGATTTCTCGCGCTTATGTAATTTGAAGCTAGATCTAATGACTGAAAACTCGAGAAATAATTAAATAAAAATGGAAATTAACGATGACAAGATTTCAAGAAAAAAAAAATTATTTAAAAAAGAGTAATTTTTCTTAGGAATGAAAAGAATAATTAATTTTGATGGAAAAATCGCTCGCAATGTTTGCAACTTTTTTTTAACCACGAATAATTAACACTAAAAAATTATTCCGGGTCAAAATGACCCAGATCGACTCCGAAGGGTTGAAAAAAAAAATACTGAATAAAATTTGCAACCGATTCTTATAAAATTCACAATTCGTTGAGATCGATTGAAATTATACAGAAAAATGTGAATAAAAAATCGCTTCCTTTATTCTCATCTCTTAGAGAACCAACAGAAGGAGTTTCGTGGCACGCGTTCGAGTTTGTGCGTGGGCACACCTTGTGCCGTCGTTTCTGACGCACTCATTTGTGAGCATATGGGCAATTCCATACCGATTCGACTTGAAATAAATATTAATTGATCGTTCTAATTTATTTTCAAATACAACAGTAAAAAACCAGCATTTCCAAATCGATAAAAGAAAAAAATCAAATTTTGTAAAAAAAAAAACCACGTTTGGAAATTTGATGGACAAAAAAATCGAGAAAATTTCTTTCGATAGAACTTACAGCACAAAAAATTGTCAGGCAAATTTAATAAATGTCAGAAATTGAATGCCCCATGTACATGTACACCATATGACATATATATAACTATGAATAATACACATAAAAAGATTTTAGAGTATTAGTAAGTACATGTCTATAGTACAGTAGCCACAAACGCGGTTGAGTTGATACCGTGGCAAACACAGTGGCTGAGAAGCCACCTCTTTGCGTCACGGAGTCACGGATTCTCGGACAGAAGGATAGAGAAAGAGAGAGAGAGGGGGAGTGAGAGAAAGAGAGAGAGAGAGAGAGAGAGAGAGAGAGAGAGAAAGAGAGATGGGTAAGCAGCTGTTACGTAGTTGGGAGAGCTCATGGCGCGTGCCATCAGGTACATAACAATAACAAAATAAAAATTATTATAATTTTTATTATTACGATAATTTTCTATGTTAACATAATTAATATATATTTTTTTTAATGAATAATTTAAAAACCCAAAAAAAATTACAGAACCATCGATTAACTTACGAGAGAGAATAGAACAAAACGAAATTATTAGAAAAAAATGAAAAACTTTAATTCTTAGATTTCTGAAAAGAAAAAAAATACACACAGAAATAAATGAAAAATTGATTAAAAAAACGATTTGGATTATAGTGCCAAAGCAAATTGAAGATTGAGTTAAAAACGAAAAAACAAAATAATGGAAGAGAGTCAACAGGGTGAAAAAAGAACCACGAGGATACGGAAGCCCCAGGGAAGACAAGAGTGGAAAACTAGACGTAAGGGTGCGGAGGAAAAAGAATCGATGAATTTTTTTTTTCTCTAACGTTCTAGAGGAGCTAGAAAGTCAAAAGTCAGAGAGTCTACAAAGTTGGTAGTGTATCTCGCTGTAATGTGATAAATGGCCGGAGAAAACGTGATTATATCAGAAGATTCTTTCACCACCCTCGACCTTTTTTCCCTTTTTTTGTCTCCTTCTCTCTCTTTCTCTTTCTCTCTCGACGCATTACATCCCCGCAACGTTCACAGATTAATTATCTAATGCGATGGGGAACATCTGTCATCGCTGGTCCGATCTGTTCTTCGTAGTGCATGACACGCGAACAGGGGTCGAGAGAACGAAGCTATTGTCTTTTTTTGTCTGTACTTCATCTTTCTAAATTCGTGTTATCCACCCTCCGTTATAAAACGGAGCAGCGAAGTCATTCCTCCTTAAAATCCTGCCGAGATTGCGATCGAACCTCCGGTGCACGCAGATGAATTCAATTTCGAGATCAACCCTTATTCCGTTTTTGCTCTTTTAAAAATGGAACAGAAAAACAAATGTTTTTTATTTTGCAATGAATTTTTTTTGAAAAGGAGGTCGCGAGGTCCAGCTCGTTTTTTTGAAACGTTCTTTCAATGAGAGAACTTCGAGGATATTGGACGACGTCGTACGACCTCAAAAGATTTCGCCTCACGAAATGAGGATAAAAAAGGACAGCGAGATAATAAGTGACGAGAGAAAAAGGATACTCGATATATGTTTATACGTAAGAGAGAGAGAGAGAGAGAGAGAGAGAGAGAAAAAAAAAGAGAGACGGATAAATATATATGAGAGCACACGCGTTAGATGAACTAATTTGCAAAATGGTCACGTGCATCCTGTGCGAGAGTCACCTCGATAATGCGGAGGAGGAGTACGCGAGAGAGTTCTCGTTGAGAGAGCGCTCTCTATGGCATGCCACGACGTCTGTGCCATTAGATTGGCTCGCGATCGAAATCGAGAAACACATAGAAAAGAGAGAAGGAAAATGAAAAATGCGGCTGTGGAGAGAATAAAAAAAAACTGTGAGAGCGAGATGGAAGAGATTGGCCTTTAAATCCCGTTACATTAGGGTTTTGGGTTTGTCTCGCAAGAGGCCACAAATATACCACTACACCTTCCTGTATTAAATATATATATATATAGATATACCATGTAGATATGGATAGGAGCGGCTGGTTGCCTTCGCTTTCGAGAACGAGACTCGCCGATGACGAGCGTTCTCCCTCGCAACGGCGTTTTTGCTCCGTCGCGCGTGCTACGAGTCTTTATGTGATTCGATTTTAAACCCGAGCTTCTGATACCTTTAATGAATTTTAATTAATAATAACGAAAAAAAAAATCAACATTTTCGTAGTCAAATACTTGGAATTAAAGTGCAAAAAAAAAACTTGATCTTTATACTTTGTCGAATAAATCAATCATAACGATCGAATGTTCATTCATTTTGGATTCTTTCTCTTTCGACAACTCAATTAACAAAGATTTTTCAATTTTCCGACATTTGGAAAAGTGCATCGAAAAGTATGAAAAACAAAATAAAAGATAAATAAACAAGGGACGAAATATTTTGTCGATAAATAGAAAAGAACAACAGTTGGATAAAAATGGACTTTTTTATTTCTCTGATTATGGATTCTTGGAATAATATGCAACGGGATTAATATTCTGGAGGATTTATGGATTACACAGGAGCAAGAAAGATCTTGTCAGAGATGAGAGGAGTCTTAGCGACGAGGGGAGGCGAAAAAATGAAACAAGAGAGATGAACGATCAGGGCTGTCTGCTTGGCAGGTGCAACGTAGATGCGTTTTGCCCCTGCCCTGAAACAGCTGTCATCTTACCCTATCCTGAAAGAAAGAAAGAAAGAGAAAGAGAAAGAGAAAGAGAGAGAGAGAAAAGTGCAGGCGCACGCGCCACCAACCGCACCCACATTTAAGCGTTACGTTGCACATCGTTTTATCTACCTTTCTCTGGCTCCATGCTGCTGATGCACCAAAGCCGCTCTCTTCGCCACTGCAATCAAGCACCCATATATCTATATATATATTTATAAAGCTATATGCATTTATGTATTTCTCTTTCTCTATCATGTAGTCGCGTTTCTCCCTCATTCACGCCGTAACGGTCAACGATCTCTCCTCGTCAGCGGGTGCAAATGAACGAGTAGACAGTAACGAATACATAAAATGCATGTGTGTTTGTATATAAAAACTATCGAACGTAATATGTAAATATGAGTACATCGAATATGATGTTTGTGCAAAAGTTAATCAATTTTTAAATGTTCATTTCCTCGATGTTTTTCCATAGCTATAAACCGAAAATAAAAAATATTATTAATGACAGATTTTTAGAAAAGAATTTAAATTCGCGTGAAAAAATACCAGTTTATCAAATTTTAAATTTTGTGAACTTCACGCTGTGAATGACACAAATTTAGTAATTTATTACTTTTCATTGATTCATTGATGACAGCAATTGAGAATTGAATTCACGATCGTAATAATTGGCTTCATAAGTATTCTAATTACAACGATAATTACTTGCGTTCAAAGAGAGCATTTTTTTCGATTCTCTCATTAGAATCGTAACATATTCCTTGACGAGAGAGTGACAGAAGGAAATGTGTTCCGACATTTTCGAGATTTTTACTGAGAGGTTTAACACTGCTAAACGGGGATTTGAGGGGGTTGATTAACACGGTTAAGAATTGAGGATTGAACCCAGAGAATAAACCGTATTATCGGCTCAGCAGGGAGGCCCGACTGCAGGGGACCCAAAAGGGGCGAATAATATGAATTGTGGGGACAAGTGAAAAATGATGGCACTACGTAATAGTGGTTTATACGTATGGGAGAGACTTTAATGCTAACCCAAGGTTCCGTATTACGACACGAAAGAGTGAAAAATTTATTGTTTTTTAAATAATTTCCTTTTTATTACAAATATTTGTTGTATAATAAATAGGACGAGTATAAAATATAGAGAATGAATGAAAATATTGCGAGTTGGTGTGATCGCAGCTGTCACATATCCGGAAAAAAAGAAAGAAACCTGCGGGTGAAGCGAGTACTCGGTTGAAAACAACAACAAAAAAAAGAAGGAAGAAGAGGATGAGAAGTGTATTAGAAAAGCGTAAGAGTAACGTAAAAGTGGCAAGCATGAGGATTCGCGATAGGAAGCCAGTTATCGTTATCAGTTTAGTGCTGCCTCTTATTTCTCCCTCTCTCTCATGTCCCGTCGTTCCCCCGCACGTCGGCGGTAAGCAATGGACGAAATAGCGAACACATTTGTCCGCAAAGTCGTCAAACGAGAATACATACGTTGAGGACATTAAGGGAGTAGCAGAAAAGAGAAAAATAAACGACAGAGTGAAGAAAAAAGAAAGAACGTGACAAGGAAGAGCATTGGGGGGGAGGGGAGGGAGAGAGGAGGAAAACTTCTGGTATATTTATCAGCCCATGAACGTCCGGAACACGGAGTTACAGCTCTTCTCATACGACTCGAGCGAAAAAAGAGCGATAACGAATTTGCTCGCGCGAGCGAATCCCCTCGGATGCAATCGCCATATACGATTTTTCTTTCCCACAGTCTCAGCCCAGACACCAAAAATTATAAAATAAACGTGCAGGACACTTTTTTTTTTTAAACTCAAGTCCGAGGACTCGGTCTCGCTACGAGAGAGTAATTAGTTCCGCGAAACGCTGCTAGCCCGAGCAAGCAAAATACTATACGCTATTACAGCTAGATCCACGCGAATCGCGGGGGCGTTGCGGAGTACGATGCAGCGAGTGAAAGTGCATCAGCAACAGGGAGTGTGCAGGTATTACGATACACGATAATCGCTTGCTCGAAGAATTCTCTATCCCTCTTTCTCTCTCCCGAGAGAGAACGAGAGAGAGGGAAATAGAGAAGCCATCGAGAAAAGCCACTACCATAGCGCGAGCAAAGCGAGTTGCGTTTTGTTAGAAATGAGCGATGGACGATCCGAGGCACTGAAAGCTGAACACCATCTTATCATTCATTTCGCAAACGAAAACCAATCTTATTCTTTCACAATATTTAATTCTTCGTAATAAAAGAATTACTCAAATTATTCATTCTAACCCTTTGAAGGTCTTTTTTACAATAATAATTATTACATGGCAATAACTGACGTTATAATTACTAAGAGTACTTTTTTCGCACCGATGATTAGTGATCATTTCAATCGCCGATGAAAACTATATCCCCCATTGATTCATTTTTATGTTTCAAATACATATGATGCACTGATTGACAAAAAAATATGAAAAACTGACAAAATTCAAGAAAAAAATTTTTTCACTCATCGATTCATTGTAACAATTTGATTTATTCATAAAATCTGGAGAAATCACAAGTGAAACCATGCACTGACATAAAAAATAAACCATTAGAAGACTAAAATCCATATTTATATCCCAAAATGGATTTTGAAGAGAAATATTGTTGATTTACTTTGAAACAAGAAAAAATAATGGTTCGAGGAGATTTCTGAGATTGTAATTAATAATTTATAGCCATATATTGAACAAACGACCTTTTATATAGAGGTCTTGGTACTAATTTCGAATCCTTGAAGCGACGAGTAAAGAAACGAGAAAGATGACAGTTAATTGTGTGTCATACGTGATCTCGTCGAGTTGTCTATTGTGAAGAAGGTTTGGTTACGAGTCTGGGAGAATCGTATTAAGTAGGAGTTTCTCATGTAAGTTGCGAGTACAAGAGATGAAACTGGGAAATTGAGAGTCATCGAGAGCGGTATGTCCGAGGACACTTTATATCCATATATAGACAGGCATACGTCATAGACACATTATACGTTTTATCTCATGGGATACGTACTCTTTGGTATAAGGAGTCGTGTATCTTTTTTTTCTTCTTCTTCTTCTTCTTTTTTCTCAAGCTGAACGACCATATACTATTTACATAACAATCGCGCGAGCCAGGATCACGTAACTCGCTCGCGTCTTCTCGCTTTTTCTTCTCCTTATATTCTTCTCTCGTGCGAGCTTAAAACCTTGTAGAGGAAGATTCAAGAATTAATATGCATCGAAAGAAGATTGAAAAAAAAAGAAGGAGAAAAGAGAAAATGGGAGGGCAATGAAAGGGTATGAAAAGATCGGAGGGTATATGAGCAAATAGGGTGGATGACGATGTTCCAGTGACCAGTAGGGGGGGGGGGGAGGAGGAGAGGGGTGAGAATGAGGTGGATTGTCTCGCACATGAGAGACAGAGTCTCCCACACGCATACACACAGAAACACAGAGGCACACACACACACGTAAAGTACATGCCCTCGTGAAAATTGATTCTCACGAGGGATGGAGACCCGTTGAACCCTCTCGAACTGTACAAGGGTGGAAATCAGGCAATTTCTGACGAACATAGAGATATAGAACAAAGAAAATAGAGAAACAGAACGAGAAAGAAAGACAGAGAGGGCCATCGACGGCGCCAAACAAATGGTCAAAGTGATTTAGTGTTGTGGCTCTGAATCGCGATGGCAACCAACCTGGAGGTCGGTGGTCATAGCAACCCAGGGAACTATATGATACCATTACACCCCACCCCCCTCCCCCGATCGGTACTCCGTTCTCTTCTCTTCACTTCCCCGCCGTAACTCTTCAACTCCTGCCAAGTCCGATGATGCCTTTTGTCCCGAATTCTGGAAAAACCCAACCCACACTCTTCGACCAACGTATTCTATTTTATTACCCTTGCACCCCTCATTCAAATTCAGCCATTTCTCCTTTCAATCCTTAGGCCTACGAAAATTTGAATCCTCTTGGACACTATTTACTTTTTTCGCCCTTTTTTTTCCATAAC